>SNVD02013524.1:0-83409 GCA_013180625.2 Boswellia sacra | reverse complement strand
ACCAGCTTTACAGAAGATACAGAAAAATCAAATTCAGACAGCAACAGTAATAAAAATGATTCAATTATGAAAGAAGAAACAACTGTTGTTATATCAGTCATAACAATCAAAACTGACAACTCATATCTGAACAAATACTCAATCAGAAATGAAGATAAAAGGAAAGATCCACCCACTTGGATTCAGAAGGCACATCCAACTAGCTCTATCATTGGAACGCTAGATGGCATGATGAAAACCAGGAGCAAGGTAAGAAATCAGGTAAGGTTTGCATGTTATGTTTCATTAGTTGAACCAAAAAAATGTGAAAGAAGCTTTAAAAGAAGATGTTTGGATTTAGGCAATGCAAGATGAACTTAATCAGTTTAAAAGGAATGAAGTATAGGAATTAGTTCCTAGGCCAGAAAATGCAAATGTTATTTGAACTAAATAGATATTCAAAAATAAAACTGATGAAAGTGATCAAGTAATAAGAAATAAAGCTAGGCTAGTAGCACAAGGTTACACACAAGTAGAAGCTATAGACTTTGATGAAACTTTTACACCAGTAGCTAGACTTGAATCAATCAGATTACTACTTGCAATTGGTTGTTTGCTTCATTTTAAATTGTATCAAATGGATGTTAAAACAACATTTTTAAATAGCTATCTCAATGAAGAAGTTTTTGTTGAACAGCCTAAGGGTTTTGAAGATCCTAAACATTCTGATTTTGTATACAGATTGCATAAAGCTTTGTATGGATTGAAACAAGCTCCTAGAGCTTGGTATGAAAGGTTCAAAAACTTTTTGATCAACAGAGGTTATAAAAGAGACAGCAATGATAAAACTTTGTTTATCAAACATGTATCTAACTATTTTAATATTTATTGTTGCTCAAATATATGTTGATGACATTGTTTTTGGATCAACTAACAAAAGTAAAACTAATGAGTTTGTTAAGTTGATACAGGAAGAGTTTGAGATGAGCATGGTAAGAGAATTAAATTTCTTTATTGGATTGCAGCACTACAAGAAAAAAGCAAATATTTGACTGTTTTTAGCCGTCAAATATGATAATACTTGACGGTTTTTACGTGTCATATATGTCACCGTCAAGTATGATAATAGTTGACCGTTGGTCAAACAGTCAAATATTCACTATACCATTATTTGACTCTTACAAAACAGTCAAGTTTATATCCGTGGTAGGCCATATTTGACGGTTTATTGAAGAAATATTTGACATTAACCGTCAAATATGACAAAATAACGGTCTAAGTTTTTAAATTTTGTTTATAATATTTGACAGTAACCGTCAAATATTATAAACCTAACGGTCGGATTTTTTAAAATTTGACTGCTTTAAACCGTCAAGTATTGTGTGGTAATTGATCTGACCGTCAAATATGTGAAAATATATATAATATTTGACTCCTTTTGACAGTCAAGTATTAATACTTTAATACTTGACTGTTTCAGCACTGTCAAGTATGACTATGACAAAAACGAATTCTCCATATTTGATTTCTTTTAACCGTCAAGTATGACAAATATTTTGCCTTTGAGCGTCAAATATGTCCTTTTGACGTATTAATATTTGACTGTTTTAGTACGGTCAAGTACGAGTAATGAATTTTTCATATTTGATTGCTTTTGACCGTCAAATATGTTAGCTATTTACTTGACATTTTCAATACTGTCAAGTATGAAAACCTAATTTTTTCATATTTAATTCCTTATAACCGTCAAATATATCCGTATTATTATCGTATTTGACTCTTCTCATATTTGACTGTTGTCGATTTGTTCATATTTGACTGATTGTGTCGAATATATCCCAATTTTTAGCTCATATTTGACTGTTTATTAATAGGTAACCGTCAAATATGACATATTCCGCCCATATTTGACGTTTTTTATTTTAGGAAAATGGCCTAATCATTTGAACCTGAACCGTCAAGTATGTATATATATATATATATATATATATATATATTTTATAAATTTTTTCAAAAAAATTATAGTCTTTCTACATAATACAAATAGAATTGATTGATACATTAATTGAATAATAGGAGAACAAGAACCAAAACTTGTCAGAAAAATAATCTTTCATCCTGACTGGCATTAAAATTATCAAGACATATATATTATAAATTTTAGACCTATATATATTCAATTTTTGGAAAAGAAAATTCTGACTTAGATTTTCAAGCATACTCAAACATATATACAAGTTAAATGTGATTTCAAGGAAAGACAAAGCGAGGAAGGGCCTAAAGCCTGACTGATATTCACTGTTATCTCCACCCATAAGCTCATATTTAGGCGATTTTGCATTAAAGCCATGAAGCCAGCGAAAATGGAAAGAAATAATTTCTCAAAGACACATGCTTGGTCTAAGCATACCTCGCCAGTATTAATAGTAATGATATGTGGTGTAAAATTAGCCCCAACGGAGCACGCAACCCATTCACCTAAAAAAAGCAAATCTGAAAAGATCAGAAACCATAAGTGGGAGTTCCCAATCTGCAACAAACTTTTAAAACCATGTAAATATACCACAAAGCAAAACTCATAATTTCACGCACAATTTAAAATGTCAGCCAAGCATAAAAGACCTTATCGATTTGTCAGCTACTACATTAATTGAATAATAAGAGAACAAGAACTAAAACTTGTCAGAATAGTGTAAACTTCCTATATGAACAACTCTCATGCCAAAAACTTTTGTGTAAATAGTTCTCCATCTATAATAAAAATACTTATCTAAACAAATTTAAGATTTACTAAAAGTGAGCTGGTTGCAAAATAATTTGATATCTTCATTGCCACGCATCAGCATCAACCATCACTACCACGAACCCTTGTTCATCATCATTTACTATCCTTCATCTCAAAATAAGGAAAATATTGAAAGGGAACACCAACAGACAAGAGAGTTGAAGTGAGAAAAGAGGAGAGGAAAATCACTAGTCCAATTTTTTAAATTATTGTTAAAAAATGTTGTCACAATTTAATTAGTTTACCATATTTGACTCTTTAATATAACAATTACTGACATGTCTCATGCGGCACTTAGTTTATAAGCTAGCTACTTGGAAGCTCATAACAATTGATTTGACTCTTTAATATAACAATTGATTTTTTCTTACTCTCACGTCTAGCCTCAAGTGAAGAAATAATAAAATAAAATAAAGAACAACAAAAACGTGGCAAAAACTACCAAATGAAGCAAACACAACCTAGTATCTAACAACAAAGTAGAAAAACAAACAAATAAAAATGGAGACGAAGAGAGATCAAATCAAGAGACGAATACGTAGTGAGATTCGCAACTTTTATCTCGCCTTACCCAGCAAAATTAATGTATTAAATAAATGTATAGTATTAATACATTTTAAATTAATGTTAAAATTTATTTTTTTTATTTTTTCCACTGAAAGCCCTAGTTGTATTATTTTCCTTTTCTAATTCACTTAGTAATTGTTCTTTTTTATTTTAATAAATCTTATAATGGATTATTTTACTTTGAATATAGTTAAAGATCATGAAGATTTCTTAAATATCAATTAGAAAATATAATAAAATAAACTTTAAAATTAAGTAGAGCAAATGAGATAGGGCGGGGAACCCTCATTTACAAATGGGGACTCCTAGTCCTACTCCAATTCTTAGTAGTAGGGAATAGGGTAGGGGTGAGAATCCGAGAGAGTATGGGGATGGGAATTTCATCACCCAACCTGCTCCACCTATTGACATCCCTACCAAATGCACAAGTTCACCAATTCCTTCTAGAAGCTATGAAATCTCAAGGGCATTTTACAAACCAAATGGGAACCTCTATTCATTGGCCAATAAAATCAGTTCTATTTTCTATTCCATCTTTGCACTTGAAGGAAATTAATTTAGTTCTATAGTTCAATTTTGTAATGCAGTTCCAAAATTCAATTTTGTAATTCAGAGATGGAACTTAAATTTTCAAATCAATTATGTGATTCAGTTTTACATGGCAATATTAATTCTTCTCATTTGCTAATAACAGGAATTTTGCAAAGATGTTTGCAAACCAATATCACATACCAGTATATATATTATTTTTATAATATTTTTCTATTAAATATTATTATATACAATATTATTAAATATTTTGTGTGTGTGTGTATATATATATTATTAAATACAATATTAAGTTATTAAAATTTTTTTGGCTATAGTTTTACTTTTCAAATTTTTTATATTTTTAGATAAAAGTTTAATTATTCTAATATAAAAGTAATATCTGTAAACGGCATGAAAAGTATTTTTTTTTTTTAATATGGATAACCCTTTCATTCATAAGTGAAATATAAAAGACACTCAAATTGAATGTACTTTCTTAAAAAAAAAAATTAAAATCTTAAATTTTTTTTATTCAATTTCAAGTGGCAAAATATATCTGTATTTCTCAACTTCACAGGTAAAATTTAACAACTCAATCTTGTGCTCAACAAACACTTAATATCGTTGGCCATTTTTATACTTAAGTTAAAAAAAAAAATTGTGACAAAAGATCAAAACCAAGGGATCACATGCTAACAGATTTAGATATCAAGACAACAATTTGATATACTGGCAGACTAAAAAGTCTCAACCGTTAAAAAGACGCCAACGCAGAGTGTTTTATTTTATTTTATTTTTAGATTTGGGGTGGCCAGGAAGAAATAACAGCAAACAGAGTGCAATTTCTAGAATGATCTTCGCACAAAAGTTAAGCTAACAATTAAAATAATGTGGTCAGATTGAGGTCTGAAGATTTTTACCTCTTGCACTTTGTTTCCTGATCGAGCAAGTAATTTGTACTGATTCTCAATCATGGATGCCATATAAACCTGCACCACAAGGTAAATGGTAAACTTAAAGTTTATGAACTCCACTCTTGACTAGAGAAACAAGTATAGATGTCTAAATGATGGATGGCATACTCTATTTCATATATCATTATAAACCTAATAATTGGACTGTGGGAAGGCCTACACCAAAATGTGTGTCTTTAGTTAAATATTTGACAATAAATCCAAGTACTAACTTATCCATGGCTTTTAAAACAAATCTGAGCCAGTTTTGAGAGTAAAGAAACTGTTATAAGACAGTTTATTGAAGGGTACATTCTTTAGTGAAAATAAACAATTCATTCTTGGTAATCTAAATACAAACAAATTTACATGAACATTTGACATTTAAGACCAGGAACCAAACAGGATTAAATTGGGTTGTTGGATCTGTTCACGGTTATTGCAAATTTCAATAGCCATTCAGTGACAAGAAGCAATTTTTTAGAAAGGAACCGTAAAGAATATGCTGCACATTAAAGCCCGCTTATTTTTGCTCATACTCAAAGCTAGGATGCTGCAACCTCTATACAAAATAAGAAAGCATTAAATGGAACTGTCAATCACTCCTAACATTCCTGTAAATGACTACTACACAATAAAAGGAGATCGCTCAAGAGCTTAATTGGAAAAAGAATCATCATTCAATGGTTTGACAAGTACTCACATAACTTGAAGCAACAAATAAGTTGGTATTCTACAAAGAAAATAATTCTACATATTATTTAAACAACTTTTACATTAGTCCACCACTTGAAGCTAGGTAGTATGATCTCCATACCTGAAATGTTGGCGCTAAGCCTGGGCTCACAAAGAAACGGCCTTTTGTTACAGACTCAATTCCTTCAACCTTTTGCAATTCTTTAATAAGAGATTCTGCATCAGTCCACTGAAAATTTTGGGAATAGAATGCAAGTATTAGCGATAGCATAGCCATGTAAAAACGGGGAAAACAAAATAAAGCACTAGACAAGAACTGATCAGAATCTTTTTACATAAAAACACAAATTGAAGTATTATTTGGAGTTTTAATTTATAAATCTAGACAAAATCACTTACTGAGCAGAGAGACGGCACGCAGCAACTGACCGACGATCGGTGTGATGAGCGAGCGACTGAGCGGCGAAAGGCTGGTTCACGACTTAGACTACAAAAATATTATTTTAGAAGTTAAAATATTAATTTTAATCTTTACCTAAAAGCTTAAGAGCAAGTGATTTTTCAGCATAATATCAAGCTTCTTTAAGTCAACAGATTTCTTAGACACATGTCTATGAAAGAAACAAAAATTATTAATTGTTAGTTCTTTAAATCGACAAAGTAGTTGATGAAGCGGAAGGGAAAGATAAAAAAGTCTTCTAACATGTAAAGGGAAAGATAAAAAAGGGGCAGAGATCTAACAATAAAAATTGAATTCAAATTGCAGAATGAAAAGGCTTTATTACCTCCTGTACACCTCGAATTTTCTTTGCCCTGTTTTTCCTTTCCTTCAACTGCTTCCTTGACTTTTCCACCTTAGTATCCAGTCCATTCAACCATCACAAGAAGCAAGAAATTCAGTACTGACAATGGATTGGACAAATGCACTAGTGTATGACAGGATTGCGTGATAAAAGAATCCACAAATAAGAAAGAAAGAATATTAAGGGAAGTCATGAATTAAGACCCATGCCCAAGTAACAACAATGCAAAAAAAGTTAAACAGAGGCCTTTCTAAACTCTTCATGTCAAACCAAGATTAGATTGATATCTAAAAGTATACATAATAGAATGCAAGAAATGCATAGCAAGCAATAAATAACATAGATGAACAGTCCAGTCTCCAATTGATTTGTTATCAAGTTAAAATTCAAAGTTAAAACTTTAAAAATCAAATAAAAAGAAAATCAAATCTAAAGGCTATAAAGGCTACACGCATCTCATACAATATCACTCTAATTCCCTTCCTACTGGGCTATAAAGGCTATGAACAAACAAAATCACATCATCTATTTGCTCAGGTAATGAAGCCTACTTCTCCTTGCAATTCTTTATTTCAAAGTACAAATACATCTGACAAAGAAATTTTCAACTGAGTGACCAAATTTAACATAAGAAAATAGCCACAATTGTTCTTAGTATTCACTTGCAAAAAAGGGGGAAAAAAAACACACACACTCTCTCTCTTTATTTTATTCAATCTATCGGCTTGCCCTCAACATTTCACCAAAAGCCATAAAGAAATAGGCCACATTCACAACTCCGAATGATGCATGACAGGAGATCAATAACATACAAGAATACTAGTGACAGTATATCACATATCTGTATATCACATATCAAAATCAATTACAAACAAGAATACTACAGTTCCATACTTGACACAAAATTAGAACTATCAACAATACAATTTCACGCATAAAACTACTAAGAAATACATAATCAACGCAACTGAACAAAACAAGCAAGCAACGAAATAAAACAAGCAAGAATTGATGTCCATCAATAACTTTTATTGTTAAAAATGAATTAAATTATTCAAAAATATATGCCTATTTAAAATTATTATGACTCCCCAGTCATGCTTAAGGGGATGCAAGAATATTTAATTCCTAGCGAGGCTAAAACTCATATTTAATTAATACTCTGGCCACCATTTGCAGTTTTTTAACTCAGATTTAAAAGTCGACGAAGAAAGTCTTGCATGAGTCTCTCTTTTTTTAATTTCCATTTTTTGGCCATTCACTAAGATGTTAGTTTCAAATCGACGAACACCCTTAGTGCAAATAGTCTCACCCTCACTAAAAATATTAAGTAATTTATAAATCTATCTTATTTTACTTTTCTTATTTCTTGTTTGTTGGAGTTTTAAGTTATTTGGAGTTTTAATTTATAAATCTAGACAAAATCACTTACTGAGCAGAGAGACGGCACACAGCAACTAACCGACGACCGGTGAGATGAGCGAGCGACTGAGCGGCCACAGGCTGGTTTGCGACTGAGACTACAAAAATATTATTTTAGAAGTTAAAATATTAATTTTAATCTTTACCTAAAAGCTTAAGAGCAAGTGATTTTTCAGCATAATATCAAGCGATTTTTCAGCATAATATCAAGCTTCTTTAAGTCAACAGATTTCTTAGACACATGTTTATGAAAGAAACAAAAATTATTAATTGTTAGTTCTTTAAATAGACAAAGTAGTTGACGAAGCGGAAGGGAAATCACAAAAAGTCTTCTAACATGTAAAGGGAAAGATAAAAAAGGGGCAGAGATCTAACAATAAAAATTGAATTCAAATTGCAGAATGAACAAGCTTTATTACCTTCTTTACACCTCGAATTTTCTTTGCCCTATTTTTCCTTTCCTTCAACTGCTTCCTTGACTTTTCCACCCTAGTATCCAGTCCATTCTACCATCACAAGAAGCAAGAAATTCAGTACAGACAATGGATTGGACAAATGCACTAGTGTATGACAGGATTGCGTGATAAAAGAATCCACAAATAAGAAAGAAAGAATATTAAGGGAAGTCATGAATTAAGACCCATGCCCAAGTAACAACAATGCAAAAATAGTTAAACAGAGGCCTTTCTAAACTCTTCATGTCAAACCAAGATTAGATTGATATCTAAAAGTATACATAATAGAATGCAAGAAATGCTTAGCAAGCAATAAATAACATAGATGAACAGTCCAGTCTCCAATTGATTTGTTATCAAGTTAAAATTCAAAGTTAAAACTTTAAAAATCAAATAAAAAGAAAATCAAATCTAAAGCTAAAAGCATACTACAGTTTTTTGAACGTTCTAAGTAAATTTTTTAAAGGTTAGGAAATCTCCTCCAGTCCATATGGTTTATTTGTCGTCAAGAAAGTTACCATCACATAGGCATCTACTTAAATATTTCATCAGATCAAGCTCGTACAGCCATTCCAAGATCCACCATATAAATCATACACATGATATCACTTCACAGAGATTCCTCAGCACAACTTTGACAGCATATGACACAAAAAAAGTTGGATTCCCTTCAAAGAATCTGACACAATATTCATGAAGCAAACAAAAGACAGAAAAATAGTTGCAAACCAGAGTCATGCAGTCAACAAAAACCAACATAGCATAAGTTTTTAAATTACCCTGATTAAAATTAACATAGCATAACTTTAACTCTCTTTGCGTATTACGTTCACTTCTTGTCGATGCCGTGTGAATGTGATGTGAAATAGTGTGGTACTTGCTGATACTGTTCCTGTAATGTGACCAATATGATGTCGTAGGGGGGCTTGAAATGTTTATACTAGATTCTTTTAGGGGGCATATTTTTTTAAGTTCCTTTTTTATAAGTCTACACGTATCTCATACAATATCACTCTAATTCCCTTCCTACTGGGCTATAAAGGCTATGAACAAACAAAATCACATCATCTATTTGCTCAGGTACTGAAGCCTACTTCTCCTTGCAATTCTTTATTTCAAAGTACAAATACATCTGACAAAGAAATTTTCAACTGAGTGACCAAATTTAACATAAGAAAATAGCCACAATTTTCCTTAGTATTCACTTGCAAAAAAGGGGGAAAAAAACACACACACACACACTCTCTCTTTATTTTATTCAATCTATCAGCTTGCCCTCAACATTTCACCAAAAGCCATAAAGAAATAGGCCATATTCACAACTCCGAATGATGCATGACAGGAGATCAATAACATACAAGAATACTAGTGACAGTATATATATCACATATCAAAATCAATTACAAACAAGAATACTGCAGTTCCATCCTTAACACAAAATTAGAACTATCAACAATACAATTCCACGCACAAAACTACTAAGAAATACATAATCAACGCAACTGAACAAAACAAGCAAGCAAGGAAATAAAACAAGCAAGAATTATTAATTGTTAGTTCTTTAAATCGACAAAGTAGTTGATGAAGCGGAAGGGAAAGATAAAAAAGTCTTCTAACATATAAAGTTTTGGACATATCAAATCCACGATTAAAAAAAAAAAACTTCCAATTTCCTATCATAAATCAAGAAAACTCAAAGCTGAAAACATACAACACCAGAAATTCAATTCAATTACTTGTCAAAAACACTAAAAAGCGTACAGATTCAATCATATCTTCATAAACCCAGAAAATTCAAAGCCCCTACAAATCAAAACCAACAAATTTAAACCCCACGCACTGCAATTGCACAATCAAAGCCGTGTAACCCAGCACACAACTAGAATCTCCTCAACCCTCTTTCAACGCAACCGCACAGCCAGAAGCCCTAAATCACCGTTTACGCACATGAAAGCAATCACATTCAAGTGAGAAGAAAGTGAAAACAAGGCAATAAAGATCAACTACAAGTTAATAAAGATCAACTACAAGTTAATAAAGATGTTAAAACTTTGTGAAATAGGTATTGAAGTACATACCGGAAATGCCCGGAAGACATAGCATATAATTTTATTGCAGTTTGTATTTTCACTAGCTTAGCTAATTTCATGATCTTAAGATCAAAAAGCCCCCCGTTTATTGAACAAATTCTAATTAATTTCTACAAACTCTCTTCAATAGCCACATTGTTTGAAAAAACTGCCATGAAATTTACATAAGCATACAACAAAGATCGATTTGCCTTCGATGGGATTTTTGTTGATCTTAATGTGACAGACGATTGGTCTCTTACAATTATCGAAAATGTTGTTTATTGAACTAATAATTCTCTTAATTTATAATTTCTTTCTTTCTTTAAATTTATGTAGTAAACTCTTACAATTAATAGTGAAATTTGAAAACACTAATGATTAGAATCCAAGAATATATGGTACAAAGATACAATTTCTTTTTACTTATGTAACTGTGACTCTACCCAACAACAACTACAAAAATTTATTTTTAGAAGTTTAAATATTAATTTTAATCTTTACCTGAAAGCTTAAGAGCAAGTGATTTTTCAGCATAATATCATGATTCTTTAAGTCAACAGATTTCTTAGACACATTTTTATGAAAGAAACAAAAATTATTAATTGTTAGCTCTTTAAATGGACAGAGTAGTTGATGAAGCGGAAGGGAAAGATAAAAAAGTCTTCTAACATGTGAAGTTTTGGACATATCAAATCCACGATTAAAAAAAAAAAAACTTCCAATTTCCTATCTTAAATCAAGAAAACTCAAAGCCAAAAACATACAACACCAGAAATTCAATTACTTGTCGAAAACACTAAAAAGCCGACGCCCTTGAAACACAAGGACAGATTCAATCACCAATCATAAACCCAGAAAATTCAAAGCCCCTACAAATCAAAACCAACAAATTTGACCCCCACAATCGAGCACTGCAATTGCACAATCAAAGGCGTGCAACCCAGCACACAACTAGAATCTCCTCAACCCTCTTTCAACACAACCGCACACCCAGAAGCGCCAAACCCCCGTTTACCCACATAAAAGCAATCGCATTCAAGTGAGAGTAAAGTGAAAACAAAGCATTAAAGAGCAACTACAAGTTAATAAAGATGTTAAAACTTTGTGAAATAGGTATTGAAGTACCTAACGGTGGTCGTTCTTCCGATATATGGAGAGTAGGCAAGTTCGCGGCAGCGGAGCAGCGGTGTTTGCTTCAAGTTAGGAGGGGAGTCTAGATAAAAGATAGAGATCACTTACTCATATTATGTTAGTAATATTTTATATATATATATATATATATATATATATATATATATTCGTTAAATAAAATCTCATAACACACACACACACACACGTATATACACATATAATCTCTTTTCTTTTAATCCAATTACATATTATATATAGATCATACAAGCATTTTAATTTCCAGGTCAACCCTAATGGAAAATTAATACTAGTTATAGGGTGGAGAGAGAACAAGTTGCAACCTTTTTAACTTTAATTTGTTCAGATCCAATAATAGTAAATATGTTGGTTTTACTACTTTTTTCACATAAAGTATTGAACAATTTCCATTATTTTATTGCAAATCAATGTCAATAAATCAAAATCACTCAAGAGAAGACGACGCAAAGTTGGAAATATAATGCTAGCGAATATCTGTGATTTTTTCAAGTTGTATAAGTTAATTTACTTCAATTGCAGGACCGTGCATGTCGCTAGCACTTATAACTCTACTGATTAATTATTTATAATAGAAACAAATTTTAACAATATGTTAAAAAATAATTATTTTATAAAATATAAAACCTATTAATTGCTGATAGATTTTCTTTAAATCAAATGAAAATTTTTAAAAATTTACTTTTAGCCTTATTCGATCTTGGCAAACCAAATGAATCAATGGTATGTGTCATCACATTCTAAACAGAAAATAAATATAATAATAATTCATCAAATAATAGAATTATAAACATAATTTTACAAAATTAAAAAGATTAACCAGTACTTTTAATTTAACCAGTGCTTTTAATTACAAAATAAGAAACAATTTAATGAAGTTCAAATCTTTACAACCCCAAGGTTCTAATTTTATCTTAAGATTTTGTAAATTAAAGAGATAAAATATAATGACATTAAAATTGCTGTAAGAAATCCTAATCAACTCAAAGATCTATGGTACAATTTAGAGAGAGGAAGTATTTAAAAAGTCAAACTATCTAATTAACTTAATATCTGAGTGATTTATTTTTTTTGGTTAAAATCAGTACTCATAATAAAATTAAAACTTATACGGTAGGAATGGAACCAAAATTGACGGAATGAGTAAATGTGTGGTTTTTTTTTTCTTTAAACTATTACTTTAAATATGACCACAATCCTAGATTAAAATACTACAAGAATAAAAATTGGATTAATTGCGCTAGAGTTATGACGTTGTGAAAGGTAATTATCAAGCAATTAGAGAAAATTGAAAAAGGAAATGAATTTACTGCAAATTTTTATGCAACATATCAATTATTTTTATCGTTCACCACATATATTAATGATTGAAAAATCTAAATAAAAATTTGAAATAATTACTGATCTAGTAAACTATTTTTAAACAATTCAATTAGGAATCCAAACCAAAAGAAATTAATAAATTAATTATCGATTTGGACCTTATGGTTGTATCAATTAAATAGTGACGGTTAGGAGCAAAGCAGCTTTTAGCAGAACTCTTCATGGCAGCCTTAACTAGTTCCGTTATGGTAGTGCAAAATTGTACAGTGCTAGTTCTTCAGTTCTTAACTAAATAATCAAAATTGTAATATAAGTCGTTAAGATCATCAATGTCACAAGACAATTACTGTCAATGATAATTTGCAATATTCATACAAGATTTCATGCTTTGAGTATTAAAGTTAAGGTCTCATACCTAATTAAAAGAGATATATATCCTAAAGTCACCACAGAGTGCTTCTTGACAATCTAGTCCTTACAAATATTTATGAACCTGCATGCAAAGAACCACACTACTTAAGAGACTGCAATATATAGCTAATAATAAAATATTACCAAGGGCTAAACTGTAAAATCCAATCTCCATCTCACGTGTAATTTCAATAATTAAAATACTCGATTATGATAACCCAGCACAAGGCTAATCAAGAAAACTATATTTATATACAATCTAAAAAATAAATCCCAAAGGTTGGCTTTAGTGGTTATAAGAAGTCCTTTGGATCCTATCATTGATTATTGATCAATATTTTTGGGATAAAGCTTTCTTCATTTATCTTTTCTTTTTCTATTTCAAATGTATATAATTATCTTTGATTAAGAAAATTCAACTGAACATAGTTGAAGAATTGGTTATTCAGCATTTGTTAGGCTATATTATGTTTAGACATAAAATTAGTTTTCGACCTTCAATTGAAGATTATAAAACCCCCTGATGAACTGTTAATGAGAACTGCACTTCATAATTCCTCCTAGAAAAATGAAATGAAATGAAAATGACACTTCTCTATGCGATGTAAGGTAAGCACTACAAGAAAGAGTAAGAAATTAAAAAAAAAAAATAGCAAATCAAAACATAACCACAAAATCTCAGTTAGTTTATCATCTTCTATTATTTTCCGTATTTTCTTAAAAATAGAAAATCGAAAAATGAGCAGCAGCAAAATTAAATGTTTAAGTTGATAGAACACAACCACGCATATGTACCGTTTGGAAATGCAAATCGGCATGACCCTCAGATTCTTGCGACATGTCTTATCACTTATGAAAAGAATAACAAATGAAAACTGAGAATTAAAGGGCTAGGAAAAAAACATTAGGTAGATTAAACAAAAGTAAAATTAAAAAAATACTCTAACAATTGTTTCGAAGTAATTAATTAATTGAGTGGAGCTAATATATCAGTTTCCAGAAGATTAATTAAGGCAGCCGTGGACCTTCAAAGCAGCAAGATCAGAAGCAAGATCAGAAGATCAGAAGTCCATATAAGCAAGATCAGAAGAATCTCAACAACAAATTGAGTTACCATTATAGAAAGTACATAATTTTACCAGCCCCAAAATCTGAAATAAGCCACTCAACCCAGCCCCAAACAAGAAAAAAAACGGCTCACCACGAAAATGAAAGAGAAGAGAGAGCAAGAGAGACAAGAGGAGAAGAGAGAAACATACACAATGATGGAGAGACTAGAAGCGTGAGAAATCAAAATCACTTAGTTATTTTGATTTTGTGAGTAAGTTGATGCATCAGAAATCTATCACATGCACGAGAGAGGAATTGATGAGGGAGTGAGGAAGGGACCAAGGAAGTGACGAATCGATGAAGAGAGGGAGGCGAATGAATGAAGTTCAGTGAGGGAATGAGAAAAATGTGGCGGCTAGGGCAAAATAGAAGGGGGAAACACGAAAGGGAAAGTGAGAAAGGCAAATAGGCAATACTCATATATTCAAATAGTGTCAATTCTGTAATTATATGTGTTAAGATAAGTGTCAAATAAATAGAAAAAGCGGGTTGACTTTTTTAAGCTTCATCATATTTGACTCCTTTTAGGAAAACCCTCAAATATATTAAAGCCATGCGTCAAATATTACAGAAATTTCTTGTACTGCAGGTTAAGCAAATGAATGATGGGATATTCATATCTCAATCAAAATATACTAAAAATCTTGTAAATAAATTTAGGCTTAAGAATTCAAAACCAATGAAAACTCCTATTAGCACTAACCTTAAACTTTCAAAAGACAATGTAGGAAAAGATGTTGATACAAGTTTGTACAGAAGCATTATTGGTATCCTGTTATACCTCACAGTGAGTAGACCAGACTTGCGCTTTAGTGTAGAACTTTGTGCAAGATTTCAAGCAAATCTTAAAGAGTCACATCTGACAACAACTAAGAGAATCATCAGGTATGTACATGGTACCCATGATTATGGTATATGGTCTTCTAAAGATACAAATGATTATCTTGCAAGGTTTAGTGATGCTGAGTGGGCAGGAAATGCATATGACAAGAAAAGCACATCAGGAGGATGTTTTTACCATGGTACTAACTTAGTTTTTTGACACAGCAAAAAGCAAAATTTTATTTCTTTGTCTACTGCTGAATTTGAATACATAGCAACAGGAAGTTGTTGCACACAACTACTGTGGATGAAGCAAATGTTGAGTAATTACGGTATTAAACAGAAACCTATAACTGTGTTTTGTGATATTTCTAAAAATCCAATTTAGCATTCTAGAACAAAACACATTGACATAAAATACCATTTTATAAAGGAACTTGTAGAGTCTAACGTGATACACATTGAACACATCTCCACTGATAAACAATTGACTGACTTGTTCACTAAAGCATTAAATACAACAAGATTTGAGAATCTAAGAAAGGCCTTAGGCATCTGTCAGTTATCTAAATAAACACTGCTTACTGCTATATTAATTATAGGGATAATTCTAATTTGCCCCCGAGGTTAGGGTTAAAAAAATTGAGAACCTCAGTTTTCTGAAATCTAAGATTACCCCCTAAGGTTACTGTAGCACCGTTAGATTTAACGAAAAATGTATTAAACCGTTAGATTTAACGAAAAATGTATTAAATAATAATTTAATGTTAATATTAGATTTAACAAAAAATATATTAAATAATAATTTAACGCTAATAAGCAGTAAAATAGACTATAATACCCTTTTCTAAATGGTTTCTAAAGCGTTAAGTTATTATTTAATACATTTTCTGTTAAATCTAACTGTGCTACAGTAACCTCAGGGGGCAATTTTAGGTTTCAGAAAACTGAAGTCCTCAATTTTTATTAGACCTAACCTCAGGGGGTAAATTAGAATTATCCCTTAATTATATTTGCAATATCATAAGTTTTCTTCTAATTTAGCATGTGTATAATATAAAAAATTGTGTGAATGATAAGATACTCATTTAAAATAAAAAATACAGAGAGAGCTACCAATGTATGATGTGCGAAAGCCATCATTGAGAGTAACCTTAGGGTATCTAAGAAATATGTTGAGGTCACTCACTCAAATAAAAAGGGCTACCTCTATATTGTGTGAAAGCTACTGTATTCATAATCCAATGTGATTAATTCATAATACGTCAAAATAATATTTTTGACATCTCAATCAATTTAAAAAAAAAAAAGAAAAATAGCTTTCATATGAAAATAATAGATTGCTCTGAAATATATTTTTTTAGAATGATTCATATGATATTCAGATATTGTTGTTATGATAATGTTAACTATTTTCTGTTATGTTTTTTGTATTATACGATACTCTTTGTGCTAATTTGAAATTTGACTTATCTATGTGTCTATGTGTGAAAATGCCATGTTAGCTTTATTGAATTAAAGGGGAGAAAATTCAGTGGTGGGAATCCTAACTTTATTAGAATTCCTTATTCTAATGGAAATCAAATTTTGAATTCTTATTCATTAATGATACTTATTAAACAGTTTTGGAAAGGGTCTAAAAATTAAATTTTGTGGGAAATAAAAATATTTTAAAATTTTAGCCAAGTATATTACGAAAACAGTTAAGGTATTTCCTGCTCATACCATACTCAAACAAGAGTTTTGCCACTTTCTCTCTTGTCTTGCTTCTCTCTCCCTGTTCTGAGAAACTTTTGCAGACTTGGAACCCTAACAATGGCAACCACCTCAGATTCTTAAAAACCCCACAATTCTTCATCTTCATAAAACAACAGTAGCAACAGTGAATAGTCATCTCATTCACAACAACCCCATACAGAGACCTCGATTGATCCTGCTATGAGTGAAGATGAATTGGTTCCAGTCAAGAAGATGAAAGACAAGGTGAAGCCAAAGTATAACAAATTTCTACAACAGTCGTCAAGCAGAAATTCTTGAAGTATACTTCAAAAAGAAAATTACGGATGGAAAGGCCAGTGAAGCTGATCGACTTCAACAACTATGGGATGAGTGAGCTTCTTGAGTCTATATAATGGACTCGTATGGTAAACAATTTCCTACCCCCTACGAAGTCTTTAATTCAGAAATTCTATGCCAATACCTCTACTTCAATTGATGATCCGAAAAGCTTTCATTATCATAGAGTGTATTATAGAGAAAAGTTTATGAAATTTTCACCGAATGTCATAAACACATTCTTTGATATACCAATAGGTAGTTTGCATTCTTTAGATGAGAATTTTGATATGGTAGTGGTGATTAAAGAGTTGACTGGTCGAGGGGACATAGAATGAAAACCGAGGGATGGAATTGACCAACAATATCAAAAAGAACTATAGGGTGATGCATAAGATTGCACAATTTAACTGGCTTTCCTCATCACACAAAAACCAAGTTCGGGAAGATAGAGTAAAGTTTTTGTTTTGTTTGGGCACCAATAGACCTATCAATTTTGGCTTGCTAGCTTATAGAGTGATTGTTCAAATTGCTCCATACAAGTCTGACTATCATTTATTGGTTTTTCCTTGTTTAATTCAAGGAATTCTAGCACAAAATAGAATCCCTATAAGTCCCAAAGAGCATACTAAAATTCTATCTAAATCAATCACCAAAGGTTTTCTTCAGCGTTTGCATGATAAAACTGATCTCCCTGCACCAGAACCAAAACCCAGGAGAGTCCGGAAACATTCCATGAGCAATGTAGAAGAACAACTTGCTTTGATAAATTCTGTCTTGATTGATATTGTGTAGGATCTTAAAGACATCAAAGCAAAATAATCTATTTTGGAGGCTAAGCTTGCAGGGCAATCTGGTACTGTAGAAGAACCACAACCCATGGAAACTGACAATGTGGTTCCTCAAAAATCTGCAGAGCACATACCAAAAACTGATGCACCTCTGCCTGAAGCAACTAAACCAATACCTGCAAAATATCCACCTGAACAAACTGCTGTTGAGACAGATATAACAGTAGAGAAGAAGAAAAAGAAAAAGAAATTCAAGACAACAGCAAAGGGATTGAAAGAAAGGAAGAAGATCAAATTGGTGAAGAAACCATCTGACAAGATGAAGAAGAAAATTGAATCAGCAGCTCCAGAACTGAGGGATGAGTCTTTGTCAGATGAACCACCATAAAAAGAACCCGAGATAACATTGCATTCATCAATTGCTGAGGAAGAACCTCATGTTTCTCCAGTCCCTAAAGCAGAGCATCATGACTCTCCACCATCAACACAGTCACCCTACTTAAAGCCATAACCATATCACCTGTAGCACATCTTGAGGAAGAACACACTCAGGAACCCCCTTCTACAGCCGACTCAACTGCACCAGACACAACATTACCATCTATACTTGTAGAAGAGTCCCTGGTACCTTCTCAACAACCTGTTGTTGAGTTACAGACAACAAAAACTAGTGCTGAATTGCTTGATAAAGAAATTTGCAAAGTTGTAGCTGAAGTCACTGCCAAGCATAACCCGCTCTTGTGCCCACTGAGCAGTCTACACCAACTATTACTGGCAAACGATACAAAATGAAGGCTGATAGGATTAAGAAGCACTCTGGTAGTTCCTCTTCCCCACCTATTCTCAAGTCTCCACCAGTATTACCAACTTGTCCAGAAATCAAGGGGGAGAAGAAGTTTCTGATATAATGTTTTTTGTTCTGTTTTGTTGAACTGTTCTTTTTTTTTTTTTAATTCTATCTGATATTTTGATGATCTCCTCCAGGGCAGTGTGTAACTCCAGGACAGTATGTAAGGAGTAAGGGGGAGAAAGGCATGTTTATGCAATTTAACTATTTTCAGCTGTGTGTTATTTTTTTACTATGTTATGTGTCTTTATCTGCCTATTCATTTGATTTTTTTTTTATTTACTCTAATCATGATTTGGTTGAAGTGTTGTTTGATATTTTTGTCAACTACACTTTGTGTTGTTTTGTTTTGAAGGATAAACACATTCAAACATTGCTCTGTTACGTGATTTGTAACTGCATTCTATTCTTAGTTTCTTAAGCATGATATTGTTGTTTACTAGATCATGATTGCTTATAGTTATGTCTGACTTATCTTTGTATATTTTTTTCTTTGATCAGAAATAGTGTTTAGTGTTTTCATCACAAGTTGCCAAAAAGGAGGAGATTATTGGTGTCAACGTGCATGTGCTATGCACATGATAGTTTTGTACAACTTGTGATAAAACAAGAATATTATATTGTTCCTTATTTCACTATTTCTAAAAGTATATTTTAGGAAGTATTTGATTTATAATAAATATCTTCTTAGATTAGGACATTCTTTAATGTATCCTAGTTAAAATAGGAGAATATTTATTGTGTCCTAATTCCTTTAGGAGTTAATTATATCACTTCCTATTATATTTGTCTTTATCCTAATGTGAGTTTGATTAGGATTTTTACAGGAATCTAAGGAGATTTCAGTCAGACTTCCTACTACATATATTGTTATGTTTACATAATAGATGGTTGGTTGGTTGTGTGAGTTTATATCACGACATTCCAATGATTAAGAGAAGAGATTCAACGCAAATTGGAATGCTTCATTGATTTGATTTTATGAGTGTTTTATTCAAGTATGAGAGATTATAATCGTACATGAATTGTTGATTAGGTCTGTCTGAGTTAGTATACATTTGAGAGAACTTGCGAGTTAAGTATTTATGTAATTCAGTGTTAGACGTCGTGGTTAAGATTTACTTAACAGTGTGTTGTTAAGTTATCTGCGACAAAGAGTGAGCAGTGTCACTAGAGTTTAAGATCTTGACGAGATTTTGTTTTACAAAGATTAGGTCAATGTATGAGAGTGAGTCAATACTGGAAACGATCCTAAAGATTGTACAAACAAGAACTTCATGAATTACAGCTCTAAAGCTGTCCGTGGATGTAGATTTTATAACAGAACCACGTAAAATCCTCCTGTGCCGATTTACATTACAGTTTACTGCTATATTACTTATAACTGCATACTTCCAGAACTCACAAAGCCAAAAAAATATTTTATTTGATACAAACTCTTTTTTTTTTTTTAAAGAATCCCACCTTCTTTGATTGTATTCCTTATTAATAGAATTTTGTTTTGGTTAACTATAAAATAACTAGGTTGAGGATTTTTATTATTATTATTTATAAGAAATTGATGTAGGGCAACTTTAGGTTATTTTATTTTTAGAAAAATTATTTGTCTATTTTGAGTTTTATTTATTTTAGGATTAAATCAATTGTTTTCCTAGTCATATTAGAATTTCTTTTTTTTTAATATATTGGAGTCTAATTAGGATTTTATATTTTTAGGATATTTTAGTTTTTGTAGGATTTTATTTTCCTATTCTAATTTTACTTGTTTTACAAGTATTAAAATTATTTAGCCTGTATAAGGGTTAATTTACCCTAACTTTGTAGGGAATTCTCATTATTATCAATTTATCAAATTTTGTACTTTTGTTCAATATATCTTTTTCTTTAGCTTATGCATCAAATTTGGTATCAGAGCCAAAATCACTTGTCTTCCATGGCACATGATGATCCGGTGGGTGACGGTTATTATGACATTGATCAGAGAATTAAGGCCATGATAGATGAATCTATCACGGCGACTATTCAATCCTTTCAAACTCAACTCAATGATCAATTCAACGAATTGATTCATCGAATGGAAGAGATAAGGATTGGCAGTAATAAGAAGACTGAACGAAGGCATGGGCGCAATGAAGAGAGAGAGGCTTGCATGCCTACACCAATGGGCAGACTTATTATAAACAATGGCAGACCTACAAGCAACGATTCAACGGATGCCAAGTCAGATGATGAAACCACTGGTAAGAAAAATAAAAAGACTGATTATAAAGTTAATCTCGATATTCTTATCTTTATAGGGGGGTTACAAGTAGAAGAATTTTTAGATTGGCTTGCTAAGGTTGAGACTTTCTTATCTTGTACGGGAATATCTGAGAAAAAGAAGGTGCATTTAGTAGCTCTTAAGTTAAAGGGTGGGGCTTTTGCTTGGTGGCAACAAATACAAAATAAGAGAATGATGGTTCATAAAAATCCTTTTAAACGATGGGATAAGATGAAGAAGAAATTGATTAATCAATATTTACCACCAAATCTTCAAAAAACCTTGTATATCCAATACCAAAATTGCAGGCAAGATAATCATAGTGTAGATGAATATACGGAAGAGTTCAATAGGTTACAGGCGAGAAATAATTTGAATGAATCTGAGCAGTAGTTGATCGCGAGGTTTATTAGGGGTTTGAAGTCAGAAATCTATGATGATATGTCAGTGTAAACGATCTTCACACAGCACGAAGCAGTGGATAAGGCTAGAAAATTTGAGAAGAGGTTGATAAGACAATGATATGATCCTAAAGTCCAAGTAGTAACGCAACAATTTACTTCTTCTTACAACCAATTTTCCCAAAACAAGGCTACAGTTGGGCAAAGTAGTGGTCCAAGTAGCGACAACAAGCAAAAGGGTGGTGGTAGTTTTCAAAAGCAACCACAACAGCTGTTGAATAATCAAATTGCAAGACAGCCACAATAAACAAATCCCTATGCGAAGCCTACAGTCGATAAGTGTTTGAAGTGTGGTGGAGTTGGTCATTGGTCCAGTGATTGTAGGGGAAAAAGAGTGGCTAATTTTGTCCAAGCTAAGGAGAATAATGAATCTAAAGAAGAGGGTGATGCTGAAATTGGGATCATTGAAGGGGATGATGGAGAAAATGTATCGTGTGTTGTTCATAAAACCTTAATTACACCAAAGGCAATCGATGAATCACAACATCACAAGATTTTTCAAACAATGGCAACCATTAATAATAAGGTGTGTAATGTGGTTATCGATAGTGGTAGCATGGAAAACATTGTGTCTCCAACTTTAGTCAATGCTTAGAAC
This sequence comes from Boswellia sacra, assembly GCA_013180625.2. Lineage (NCBI taxonomy): Eukaryota > Viridiplantae > Streptophyta > Magnoliopsida > Sapindales > Burseraceae > Boswellia > Boswellia sacra. The sequence continues at coordinate 61,301 of SNVD02013524.1, read as the reverse complement.
CTCAAAATAAAGCGTCATCCAACACCTTAGAAGCTTGAGTGGTTGATGAAGAAAAACATGGAGCTAGTTAATGAGGTATATCCAGTGCCTATTTCTATTAGAAAAAATTATAAGGATACAATGTTTTGTGATGTTGTAGAGATGGATGTGAGTCATGTGTTGCTTGGGAGGCCATGGCAATATGATCGTGACGTAAGGTTTAAAGGAAAGGACAACACATATTCATTTTGGTGGTACGGGAAAAAGATGATATCGGTGCCAACCGCCAATAAAGAAAGGAACAAAATTTTTTACTTTAAAAATTTGTAAGGCTATCATGATGATGGTGATGGTGATGATGAAGAGAGTCTATGTCAAGACAACTCGAAGATGAGTTCTTTTCAAGAAGGGGGAAAACTGATATATGACAACTTTAGGTTATTTTATTTTTAGGAAAATTATTAGTTATCTATTTTGAGTTTTATTTATTTCAGGATTAAATCGATTGTTTTTCTAGTTATATTAAAATTTCTTGTTTTAAATATATTTGAGTCTAATTGGGATTTTAATATTTTAGGATATTTTAGTTTTTGTATAATTTTATTTTCCTATTCTAATTTTACTTGTTTTACAAGTATTAGGATTATTTAGCCTATATAAGGGTTAATATATCCTAACTTTGTAGGGAATTCTCATTATTATCAATTTATCAAAATTTGAACTTTAGTTCAATTTATCTTTTTCTTTGGCTTCTGCACCAGAAATTCTTCTTATTATATAACCAAGTGTCTAATTCTGAAACAAATTGAGGTTAATAGCTCTATGGTGTTAAATTTGATGATAAGCGTTCAGCAAAGTGTCAAGCTATTAAGTTATGTTGGATACAGAATTATCTATTTAATTTTTTTTTTATTGTTGAGCAAAGTTTACTGTCGAGTGCCAAAAATATCCCAAATTCTCTGGCTTTTTTTGTGTTAAAGATTTAAGTTATAAATAATAAATGCCATACTATATATATATTTATTTCAATGATTAATTTTTTTAATTATTTTTAAGAAATTCTTCTTATTATACAACCAACTGTACAATTCTGAAGCAAATTGTCCTGGTTATCGAGGTTGTTTACTAGATAGCTCAATGGTCCTAAACTTGGTGATGACAAACAAGCATTTAACAAAGTGTCGAGCTATTGAATGTTGTTAAATACATATTGATTAATGTATTAAGCTGTCAAGTCTTATATATACAAAAAGAGAATTTAGGATATATTTGGCACTTGGTATTAAATATTGTTAGACAATAAAAAAATTTATTTACTAAAACTAAAAAAATTAAAAAAAAAGAAAAACCTCAATTTGGCTTTTTTTTCTATTTTTCTAGTTTGGTTGATTCATAAGACTAAGAGCACGTTTGTTTTGACTTCTCAACTTGTCAAAAGAGTTTTTTTAATACCAAAAGCTCTTTTAAAATTTTTTTGGTATTGTTTGGTTACATTTAAGAAAAGCTTATAAGAGATTAAAAAAACTCTTTTATGCCTACTAAGAGAAGCCCAAATTTGATGCTTTTCAATATTCTTTTTGTCAAAGTAATGACATATCAAAGACACCCTTCATTTAATTTTAAATTTTTACCTTATTCTTTGCTTATAATAAAGCTTATTTTTAATCATTTAATTATAATAAGTGCTTCCATATTTAACTTATCAAATAATCAGTAGCTTTTTAATAAAAACTCTATTTAAAGAAAACCTCCTCTAATAAGATCTACTCTCATAACCTCTACTTATAGAAGTTGAAATAAAAATGTCCTAAGTTGTATTAAAGTTCCTGCCTCCTTTGAAATGTCATGAACAATTCCAGGAGTAAGACTTGAATAGGTTGTGATTGCTTATTGGATAACAAGAATCCACGTTCCAAAGAGATCTTTAACTTTTTTTTATATTGAACATCAATTGGAAGAAGTAAACAACTAATTAGCACACAACGCAAATTCAGCATGGAAAGTTGCTTTTTGCAGGCCTTAAATTGATGTACAACTAATCTATTATAATGCCCACAATATGGTTTTTACAAAGAAAAATAACCTACTTTCCCTTCTTGGATTCTATTCTTCTTTTTTGTCTTCTTCATCTTTCCATTTATTTGCTGCTTCTTTTCTTGTAACCTCCCCATTCTCTTCTTTCTTTTCTCCATCATTCTTCATTTGCTTCATCTCGGTCTTATGCAAAAGGTTACAAATTCAGTACATGATTATAGTTAACTGCTATAAAGAATTGGAAAGACTAAAATCTTCATATTAAAGTATTGGATTTTGTAAGATTGTGAGATATGATTTAAATCTCCTTGACGTGGGATGAATGTGCACTCCAAAACGTTTTTATCCTATTGCACTTAGGTCATGTTTGGCGCGCGAAATTGTATAGTATTATTTTTAATAATTACATTGTATTGTATTAATTAATGTTATACATAATACAATGTATATTTGGTAAAACATTGTACTATACTATTTTTTACTATACTATATTATATTTATGTTTGGTATACTTTTAAATTGTATTACATTATTTTTCATTTAAAAAATAAATAACATATTATTAAATAAATTAAATATTATTTTTATACCAAATTAAATAAATAAAATATTAAATAAAATAATTATAACCTATAATTATAAAAATATATAATCCTCCTTATATTTAATTTATATAAATTTCACAAAAATAAAATAAAAATCATACAAAAAACCTTAAAAATAACTATAATTAAAATTGTATAAACTTTTATGATGTAGTTTACCTAACAAAATATAAATAAAAATATCCATTCAATATCAAGCAACAAAAATAGAATCTTTTGACTAACATCAAAAGATTCTAGTCAAAAGCTCAACTTTATTTTTAAGTCAAAAGCTCAAGTACAATCACAATTTTTTTCGGTCTTTTTCCTTCTTTCTTCTAAATGAAAACAGCTCTGAGAAACTAGTTAATCATTCAATATCATTTCCCAGATATTTAACTATTCATTAGCACAAGCAATAATTGTTGAATGGTAAATTAATACAAACGGGACCCTTTTAAAGTTTAGATTTTGTCACAAATAAAAATTGATCAGTCATAATGATAATAAGACAAGCTAGCTGTCTTCTTATTACTCGTAACAGATGCTGCTCAATTAGCCTACAAATCAGATGTGCCACCGCTCGAGTTCACCTAAATTTCAAGAGAAAAAAATTTAAAAAAACAACAAAAAGGGTCGAGGCCGACTTGTCTGGAAAAAGCATGAACCCAAGTGGAAGTCCTGTAAATCTACTCCAGCCCTACAATATTCAGAAAATTACACATACACACACACAAACACAAATTCCAGAAAATTCTCTTATCCTCAGCAAGTAGCCAGACATTCTCCATATCCCTCTCTCTCTCTGTATCATTTCCTTCTCTGACCAGTTTAATGCTATTTTAATGGCGTCTCTAGGTTCTATGGTGTTCTTCTACGGCTACATTTCAACTTCTTTTTTGTCTCTTGTACTACTATTGCTAGTTAGAAGCTCAATCACTGCCACTGCTTCTACGACAAACTCATCCAAGCACTAGAAAACGCCCAGTATCAGATGCCAAGAAACACTAGAGCAGTTCAGATCATATCACTTAAGTATTTGAGACACCTATTCTCAGTGTTCATCAAACTTTCCACAACACACAGCAAATCCACAAAACACAAACAACAAGAGATCTACAGAGAGAAATTTACAGAGAGAGGGAGGTGAAGGTACCTGAAGATGGAGACGAGAGAGAGACTAGGATGGTGATGAAGATGGCGACAGCGATGGTGACGGAGACGGCGACGGCGATGGAGATGAGCGAGTGTCGCGGAGGCAGAGATGAGAGAGTGTCGGAGGTGGAGAGGAGAGAGATTCGCCGGTGGAGAAGAGAGAAACGCAGGGGATGTATAATACAATTTAAAATAATTATATTAATTTTGTGTAATGTATAATAATACAGTGGTTTTTTTCTGTATTAAATAATATAATATATATTACATTAAATTATGTAGTGTATTATTTAATACAATGTAAAATTTATTTCAAACATAAGTATTGTATAAATTAATATAGTGCAGAATTTTTATACAATACAATGTAGGCTGTCAAACATATCCTTAACGCACAAGATCGTCATCTCTCATTGTCTTATACATTTTGCTCGATATGCAGGACAACCGTCTCACTCAATACAGAATTCTCTTGTGTGTTTTGCTTAGCATACAAGAAAATCATGGAATATTATCTTCCATAATTAGATCAAAATGTTGAAATATGAATAACATCGCATCTCCCATTTCAATCTTATAAAGTTAAGTTTTCTGTTGGCTTAAGGAATCAATTATATTCAACTTTGGAGTCAAGTTAGTCTCATGGGAGACCGACGTGGAATACGTGATTAGCTTACTCATAGCATTACAATTGCACAGATCCTAGAGGCCCAATTGCAGCGTAGGGCTCTATGCTCCCAAAATGTATGAGGAAATAAAGTTGTGTTACGAGTAATAGCTCATGTTTTGGCTCGTTAGTAAGCGCATGATTCAAACTTTTTCCAAATATTTTTATATCTTTTAATGGTGCAAGAAAAAGAACTAAAAGAAATAACTCTCATATCAACAATATATAAAATCAAAGAAGAAGAAAATTATATATACTACAAATTATAACTTCGTGTCAAATGTATGTGGCAAACGTACATGTACAACAAGTCTTTTGTTTGTGGTTGATCAATAAGTGGTAAGTTTTTATTTTTTATCGTGTACAAAGTAAGTGGCAAATAACAAAGAGCTAGTTATTAATTCATTTTATTAATGTAGGGAAAACTGAATAAAAATAGGTTCAATTTTTGTTCAATTTTGGAAAACATGTTGTTTGTCCACTGGGAGCCAAATTCTTTTGAAAAGCAAAGGAAAAGGGAAAATGTTAAAAAAAATAAATGAATGACAAATTCACCAACCATATACATTCCTACAATGCTTTACCCCTTTTGTTACGCAATTAGGCACTTACATCCCTTTTACTAGTTTTCTTTCTAACTTCAATATTTGAGTAATTTTGATTGTTAAATAACTTTTTTACCTTTAAATGATATTTGATATACATTATATATTTTAAAAATTTTAAATTATCTATCGTAGCATCAACCTTAGAAGTAATGTTATATTTACAAAGTAGAGAAAGTTTGTATCTCTACTCATGTTGCAATTACCTAGTAATTTCTTGTCATCAACTATATCACCCACTTTAATTAATTTTTAATTCAATAATGGTGATGAGAAGAAAATACGTAATTCAAGGAAAAGATAATGAATAGACCAATCATATATAAATAATAAACATTAAAAAAACTAAAAATTAATTACACTCGGTGATATGGTAAATGACAAAGTTATACTATTCACCTGTAACTTGCTCATGCACACTGTTCATTCAGAGATACTGTCTTGATTCTATTCATTAGGAACTGTTCATCAAATATTGTTGATGACACTATTCACTTAACATTGTTTAAGAAACTATTGATGGATTGCTCACATGATCCTATTCACATTCACGATTGTAGTGGTTCACTGTTTTTACTGGACTATTTTAGCATATTAATATAGCAGAGTTACTGTTTCAGAGTATTGTAATGGTAGATTACTATAGCAGTTTCTGTTTCACATCTACTCTTCAGAATTTTCAGATTTTGCATTTTGATTATAGCTTGGTTATTTCTATATTTTTCATCTAATAATCTGCAATATATATTTTCAAATTTTAAATTGATCCATTTTCTCATCATTTAATATATATTATATATTCTTAAGGCAACATTATTGAAACAAGGAGAAATTCACTAAACTTGCTAAGATTTGAGAAAACTCAGTGAAACCCATAAGGTTTCAAGAAGATATATGAACGCCCTTAGCGTTAACTGTGTTTGTAGAAGCAATATCTAAAAGTTGCCAAGCCATAATAGAATGTTAAAATGGCTATCTTACCCTTTTTCACATCAAATGAATAAAATTAATGAATAAAACCTATACAACCCAATTAAGCCTCTTAATATGATCAATTATTCCTTTTTTATATCATAAATTTATTTTTCAACTAAGCTTTCTCATTAATAACTAAATAAACAAAAAAATTCAATAATTTAGCCCACTAGACAATACTACTTAAGAAATGAAAGTATAATCCATACATAAATATATTTTTAATAGTTCTTTTTTTCTGAAAAATAATAATTTAGCCCACTAAACAGTAATATTGAAGAAATAATAGCATAATCCACGTGTAGACACTTGATTTTTTAGGTTCGATAATGAAACAAAAATGAATGTCTAACAATGGACATGACCAAAATACCCTTGGAAGTAAAAAGAAGAGAGTTGGGGAAAAACCGATCAAAAGCTTTGAAAACTGATGAATGAATTTGAAAAATCACATAAATTAATCCAAGAGGAATCTGACGATCAGTCATATACCGTTGCAAAGCTATAGATGTCTAATTTTTAAATAATTTTACAGATCACAAATCAGAGTTGAACTCGAAGAGTAACGCACGATCATATAGCTGAAAGTTAGAAGAGACTACATTGAAAAAAATGTAAAATCGAAGGATTTGGTGGGCCACAACCGGCCGGAGATCCACCAACAGCTGGCCAACTATCCTCCCATAGCTGACCACACTCCTCCCCTTAGTTTTGAAAATTATCAATTGAAACCTCCCTTGTTTTGAAAATTTTCAATTAAAACCTTCCTTTTTGGTTTTTTACTTCCACTTTCAACTCTGAACCTCTTCTATATAAACACTCCATCTCCTCACTTTTCAAGACACATAAAAAATCCTCTCTTCACCCTCTTGAAGAGAAACTTGAAAATTCAATGAGTCTTTTCTAGTTTAATATTTTTCTAAGCATTCTATTACTCTAAACCTCGAAAGGATACGTTTTGAGCGCAGTCCTCTCTTCTCCCTCATTTTTCTTATTTATTTTCCTTGCTTAGAATTAAGCATGTTTAGGTTTATTTATGCTTAAAACATGCATGTTTAGGATTTATTTTTATGCTTAGAAGCATGATTAGGGTTATTATGAATTGTTCTAACCTTTATTTATTTTGCGAGATGGATAAGGATGTCAAGGTAAGTCTGCTTTCCCTTCTTTATTTAGAATCATGTTAGGAGTTTATTTTCTTTGTGAATGCTTAGAAATCATGCTTAGGAGCACATGTTTAGAATTATGCTTAAGAGCACATGATTAGAATGATGCTAGGAAGACTTATGTTTTTTGAAGCATGCTAGGAAATAACATAGAATTGGCAAGAATTGCTTTGATTGATTGAATTGCCATATTGATTACCTGAATTAGGTTAGAATAGCCATATTTGATATTTTGTATTAGGTTAAAATTGCCATGCTTAAGTGAGAAATGCCATGATACTATAAATTGTTATAAAATATGTTAGAATAGTAATAGGTAGAATTACCATGATAAAAAATATCAAATCTAGGTAGAAGTGCCATGATTTTAGTTTATGACCTTGTGTATAATTTTGATTGATTTGTTATGAATATAACATGATTATAATTGATGATTGTATGATGCCATGTAGTGTGATGGACTCACATTGATGGTGAGGGATCATCACTAAGAATGATAATTATATGTATGAATATGCATGTAAAGGTTTGATAAACATGGAATAGACTTACATATGGTGGTAAGGAATTCCTTATTTATTGAATCTCACATTGATTGATTATATTGAAGATATGATTTGCATAAATATGTCATGACTTGTATGAATGAATGAATGGATATTATGAAGTGTATAGAAATAGATTTACTTTATTTGTTGAATAACAATGACGTAATCCTGTCTATTATCCCCTATGTTTGAAAAAGAATGTAACTCTATTCTCCTCCCTATTTTTTTGTATAAATATACAACTGCCATGATTAAAAATCACCTTATTTGTCTAATGAAGATAAAACTAGAAATGTGGACATAAAACAAGCAACTTAAGTAGACTATATAACAACTTAAGCTTTTTTGTTTAATATACCCTAGTGAAGGTCAAATTTTGATTCCAGCGAGGCGAATGACTTGTACCTAACTTCCTGAACCCATCTCTGAAGAGATAAGGGTAGTTTAGGCCCCGAAGTAAGAGATCGGATTGCCCCCATGCATTCCTAATTGAATAATAGATGGCAACTCCATTCTTTAGACGTGTCCATGACTCGGTTGTGTTCCCTTAAGTCTTGAAAGAGGCTTTGACATAGTGTTATAATCACAAACGCTCTAACGGGATGAAAGCCTCGTTTATAGTGACGAGTTCACTAGGGATAAGAGAAGTTGATTTAGATTGGGATACCAAATTCTAATATCTTACTTTGTTATTTTGAGTCCTTGCATCACTACACTTTACACATAATGAGTACGAATTACCTAAACTAGCCGTGTGGTATTGGCATGAGAAGTCTTTTGCTCCATTCAACCCTTAGATGAGTCATGTTGGTGTCACCACCTTTGAGCATGTGCTATTAAATTGGTATAAAAAGATACTGGTCTAAAGGAGCATCTCTCGCTCAAAGAAGCCCAGACTATTGGAACCTTGAAACTCAATCCCGTGTAGATGAATCTAGAAATTTTTAATAGAATAAATGTCCAAAACTTATGTTGCAATGCATGTCCATAGTTGTAAATTTCATATGATTAGAATAACATCGACTCAAACCTCATAGAACCATAAAAGAATGTTATATATCAAGTCACCCATAAGAATAAAATAGGGGCATATGCCATGAGTCAAGGTTATCATGATGTTTAGAAGCCATGTTATGATAATAATAAAGAATCCAACATCAACTTAAATGTTAGAATTAAGAGAGAGAATCTCGCACTTTCAAATCCCATGATGATGACTCGGGAATGAGACCAAAAACCCTAGGAAAAGAGACATGACCTCATGTGTATGGGAGGAATAAGGTTGGAAGGCTGAAAGACTGTCTATGCTGTTGTATGAGCATATATCATATTATTCATACATGCATGCATGCATGGCATTAACATTTTTGTTTTGCAGCCATTATGGCTTGGGTTAGACAAGGTGGTCATTTAACAAGACAAGAGAAATCAGTCACTGAAATGGCCATACCCAACAACAACAATCAAGAAATGGTCCAATTAAAATCTAATATGATCGCACTCCAACAAAAAATGATCCAACTCATTGAAGCTCTACAAAATGGGCCTAACCATATGAACTAGCCTCAACTCCGAGGTAATGGTGGTGATGAGGGCAGACTAGCCAAGGTAGAGCTAGGGGAAAGGCCTAGCTGTCCAAGATGAGTCCGAATCAGTCAAGTAATTAGCTAAAGACATAGAGAAGGTCCAGTCTCTTTTGAAGAATAAAGGACTAAAATGGGTCGAAAATCTAGATGACATTCTGTTGATTGGAGACAATGATTTGCCACTAAAGTTTTACATGCCAGATTTGCTCAAGTTCAATGGTAAGGGTAATCCAAAGATGCATTTGAGGCAACATGCCACTATCATGGCGACCACTCCTTTGACAAATGAGTATATCTTGAAGTATTTCATGCTATATTTAAGACGTGATATGATAATATGGTACCATGATTTGCCTAAAAGAGTCAACAAGATTGGGAAGAACTATCTGAGCAATTTGTGGAGCAGTATTATCATAATACCCAACTAGGGGTAACTTTGAAAGATTTGGAGATGACTAGACAAAAGGATAACAAGACCTTTTTCAAGTACTTGGTCCATTAGAGGGCCAAAGCTACCAAGTTGACCACAAGGCCTGTGGAGAAGGACCAAGTCCGTATAGTGATCAATGAGGCCCATTCTTTTATTGGAGATAAGCTTGCAGGCTTTTCCATCAAGACTTTTCGAGACTTGTATGATTTGAGTATTCAAACAGAAGATTTGGAGGCCAAAGAGAAGAAGAATAACAACTACCTTAGAAGAAATCAAGGGCAGTATGACCAAACTAGTGGGTCAAATGACGAGGATGTAGAAGAATATCAACCAAGGAAGTTCAATCAATTAGGACGACCTTTATCTGAAGTATTTAAGGAGTTTCATGCCCAATTTGTGCTATTCCTATTGACACCAGAGCCTTCACAAAACCTACGACCAATGAACCACAAGTATTATGAATATTGTAATTTCCACTAATAAACTGGCCATGTTATTGACAAATGTCATCGCCTTCGATATGAGATATAAGACTTGATTGATAATGGAAGAATTTCTGACCCGGAGAAAGAATAATGATGTTTTGAAATGCTTCATTTTAAGAATTTTATGTTCGGAGAAAGAATAATAATGTTTTGAAATGCTTCATTTTAAGAATTTTATGTTTGTGAGTTGTGTGTTCTTTTGATGATCATTAATAAAATCATGATACTCATTGGAAATAGATTTTTGGAAATACATGAGATTGTGTTGTTTGCATGCTTGACTCTTTTCGCTATATGAGTTTCATTCTTGATTTCTTAAACATTTGAGCACAATAGCCATGAATATGGAATTTTATATCACTTAGAGAAACTTCGTATGAATAAAGCTTGGTGTTAAGATCTAATAGGACTCTAGAACCCGTTTGGTCATCACTTAAGCCGAAATCCTAGGCTTCATAATATGAGGAAATGATTTAGGCCTTTGTTTATGCCCAAAATATACCGTGATTATTATAGTATAAGTTGAGGTGTCGAATCCAAGGAGGCTTTCAGCAAAAGAGGTTAGATAATAAAGACATAAAATTTAACTTTGAAGTGATTGATTCTTAAGAGACTACAATGCATAATAATTGGAAACAATCAATGGTAATTAAGAGGTAAGTCATCGAGAATTACTTATAGATTTTGCAAATCTAATCCCTCACTTTGATTCAACAATTATAACTCAATTGAAAGTTTCACATCCCAAACAATCAATCGAAAAATATGTACCCTAAAGCATGATTGATAAACACATGTATTTGATATGTATAAACTCTTTACAAGCAATATTTATCAAAAATGTTCATTCTTACAAGTTATCCAAGAGCGACAATATATCCATTGACAATATTGCAGTGAAAGATTAACTCATAAAACGAAACTACCAATAACAATTATAATTCAACACGAATCACATAAAGAAAGCATGACTGAATTTATATGAAATTGAGAATTATAATTTCTGGTTTAAAGAGAAATCACAAGATGAGAGATAGTTTAACACGTAAACAAACATACAAACTTTATAGCCCTTGAGGAAGAATCAAAGTGGAGAAATAGATAAACTACACATACAAGTTCATCCCTAACCTTACCAAAAAATCTAGCCTAACTCACAATTCATTCCCATCATTTCTAAAGAGAAAATACAAGAGAGAATTGTAATATACAATGATATAATAGAATCCAAATGATTTTCTCCTTTCCTATTCAACCCCTCAAGTTGTCCTTATATAGGTGATTAAATGGAACTATTTTAGTATGAATCAATCTTCCACATTTTCGGCCACCAAACTTTCTACCAACATGCAGCACATTTTTTGCTACCAAAATGATTGAATTAGGCTTTATGGAAAACATGAAAGTTGTAGCTTTTTGTCTTATCTTTCCATGCCACCAGATTCATGTAATTTGGACAAGTCTTCTTTGAGATATGGTCAAAATACTAAACATGGGTCGGGCTAATTAACAACTACAGTTCAATTTTGTTGTGTCTCAATTTTGGCTCATCAAATGTTGGATTGGCTTTTGATTGTTTTTCAACTTTGTGTAGGATTGAGTCATGTTACTCCAGGTTCAAGAATCTCTTCATTTTGATTTATAGATTGAGAGTTATATCCATTTTATTAAACCTACACAAAGATTTTCATTAATCACAACTTAAGGACAACACTTTATTTCAAGATAAAGACTAAAAAATGCAAAAGAAATGACACAAATGTAAAAAAGGCATTAGCAAAATAAGTATGCTAAAATATCATAAAAGTTTTATAATATTGACCAATTAGCATTAATTATTTATGCTTAAGAGTGTATTTTCATATGTTTATCAGTCTTCTTTGGATCAGTTAAGCCTTTCAAGCCCACCTATGTATACGTCATTGTCCTTAGTGTACCCCATTGAGTCTAATCAAGCCTTTTCTTTGTTAAACCACATAATTTATCCTAACACCGAAAGATTTTCCTACATAATACCCTTCACTCATAGCATATAAACATTCTAGAAAAGAGCATCAAGAGTCATGCTTATAGGAGAATGAAAGGAAGTTGATAAGTTTTTGTGCAATTTTGAGCTCAAAGAAGAAAGAAAAGATAATAAGGAAAAAAGAAAAAAAGAAAAAGAAAAAAAGAGTGATAATCCTATTGCTCTTAAAGTTTAGAGGTGTAGCCACTCAAAATCAAAAGCAAAGCAAACATGGTAGATGAAGACTCCAAAGTTTAAAGGTGTAACATTCAAAATTGAAATCGAAGCGAGCATGGTAATTAAGATAAGTTTATCCTCTCAATTAAAACCTAGAATGGTTGTATGACAATGGGTGAGATAACCTTATAGTTTCCTTTATCATACCTTGACCCTAACCTATCATTACAAACTTGATAAAGCCTTAATTAGTAGAGAGTGGTGTGAAAAGCGGGCTTATGGTAGTCCTACTATCTTTAGAGATTGATCACTAGACATAAAGCTATCTGAGTCTTAAAAAGTGAAGTATGATTGAATATACACACATATACGAAGAATCTTGAAGGTCAACTCACATTTTGCTTTCGAAGTTATTGTTGGAGGATATTGGATGTGTTGGAAACATGTTAGGAAGAAGAAAATCTACCAAGAGTTCTCATCAATGGTATCAAAGAAGGCAACCTTGGCACCAACAATGAAGAAACAAGATATATGGAAGAAGTTAGTCATTTCGTCTAGCATGCATATCTACAAAGAATGAGGAATAATGCCCTTACTTTTATGCTATCGAATTTGAGAAATCTTTGAAGAATTCAAATATAAATCAAATTAATGTACAAATCACATTTTGCATTCGAAGTTATTGTTGGAGGATATTGGATGTGTTGGAAACATGTTAGGAAGAAGAAAATCTACCAAGAGTTCCTATCAATGGTATCAAAGAAGGCAGGCACCAACAATGAAGAAGCAAGATATATGAAAGAAGTTAGCCATTTCGTCCAGCATGCATATCTACAAAGAATGAGGAATAATGCCCTTAAAGCTAGATGAAGAAATTTTCCAAGACAGTACAAAACTCTTCATACAAAGGGTAAAAAATTACCAATTCATCTTAAGAAGTAAAAAGAAGCAAAGGGTAAAGAATTGTCCACTCATCTTGAGAAAGAAAAGAGGGAGCAAAAATTGCCCATTCATCTTGAGAAAAAAAGAAGGAGCGGCAAAGAATTGCCTTAACCATATTAAAAGTCATGGTAGATAGAATTGTCTTAATTATCTTGAAGGAAGCGTAAGAAATGAAGCTTGAAATATTTAGACTAATTATTCGCCAGAGGATTATTTTGAGCATTTTAAGATTCATTGCTAGAGTCTACAGTGCCAAATGTCTCCCCCTACTCATTGCTAAGTCATCTTCAGTATCTTCAACAAGCTGGCCCAGATTTGGTCCACACCCTCAATAATTGCCTAGCCCAAGGGACATCCACATTTAACATAAGCATAAAGCATGCATGCATAAAGCACAAATCCTTTTCTTGTAAGAAGCATAATCCAAAATTGAGCAAAGTCCAAAAGTGACCAATTTTTGTAGAATTACAATGCAGTATGAAATACTGGTAGTAACTGCAAAGGAAATGGGCTTAACACCTAGAGAAATAGCAGCAGCAGAAGCACGATGTGTAAGTCAATCTCGATGAGATATGATCAAAGCGACACGACGTGCAAGTCACCTGGGTCAAGCAATTCATTTTTGATGAGACCTAATACAAGCAGCACGATGTGCAAGTCAATCTCGATGAGACCTGATCGAAGCAGCACGATATGCAAGTTCTCTATATCAAGCAATTCGATTTTGATAAGACCTAATGGAAGTAACACGATGTGCAAGTCAATCTCGCTAAGACCCGATCGAAGCGGCATAATGTGCAAGTCACCTAGATCAGGTAGCTTAATTTTGATAAGACCCAATGGTAGCAGCACGATGTGCAAGTCAGTTTTGATGAGGCCTGATCAAAGTGGCACAATGTGCAAGTCGCCTAGATTAGGCAATTTGATTTCGATGAGACCTAATGGAAGCAGCACGATATGCAAGTCACCTAGATCAAGCAACTCAGTCTTGATGAGACCCAATAGAAATAGCACAATGTGCAAGTCAGTCTCTATGAGACCAATCAAAGTGATAGGATGTGTAAGTCATTTGGACCAGGTAATTCGATTTTAATGAGACCCAATGAAATCAGTACGATGTGCAAGTCAGTCTTGATGAGACCTAATCAAAGCTACACAATATGCAAGTCACCTGGGTTAGGTAATTACCTAATAGAAGCAGCACGATGTGCAAGTCAGTCTCGATAAGACCCGAGAGAAGCTGCATAATATGCTAGTCTCTTAAATCAGGTAGTTTAGTTTCGATGGGACTTAATAGAAGCAGCACAGCATCCAAGTCAATCTCGATGAGACCTAATTGAAGCAGCATGATGTGTAAGACACCTGGATTAGGCAGCTCGATCTCAATGAGACCCAATGAAGTAGTATGATGTGTAAGTCAATCTTGATAAGACCTAATTGAAGTAGCACGATGCGCAAGCTGCTGGAATCAGGCTCTTCAATTTAGCACGATGTGCAAGTCACTTAGATCGGGTTCCTCACTTCAGCACGATGTGCAAGCTGCCTGAATCAAGCTCTTCATTTAGCACGATGTGTAAGCCACCTGGTTCAGGCTCCTTAGTTTAGCACGATGTGCAAGTCACCTGGATCAGACTCTTTAATTCAACATGATATGCAAGCTACCTGGATCAGACTCCTCAACTTAGCGCGATGTGCAAATCGCCTGGATCAGGCTTTCAAGTTAGCACGATGTGCATATTACCTGGATTAGATAGCTCAGTCTCAATGAGACCTTTTTCAAGTAGTATGACATGCAAAGGCAGCTCCATCTCAATGAAACCTAACGATTGCCTGACACAGTACAATATGCTAAACACATGGATAAAGCTTTTAAGTAGTACAAACAACATTATAGATGAGGATCACCATAAAAATAAGGACTACCACATTTGAAAACAGTCGAAGAGGACCACATTTGAGGAGAAAGATTTGAAATAGTCAACCGCGCAAGAAGTGCAACTATATTCTAGAAGAGACTCAGTTCACAAGATTTACAAATCGCCTAGAATAAATCAAACTTTCTCAAAAGAACTCATATGGTCTAAAAGGGACATAATAGATTGTGAGAAGTATATATTGCCAGGAGCAGGCACTGCAGTCTAGGAACTTGCCTTGAAGAAGACGTTTACCTTGAAGAAAGAATCTCTCTTGAAGAAAGATATCTCCCTTGTAGGGGTGTGCAAAATAACCCGACCCGACCCGACCCGTTCTGGTTTTTCGGGTTTTAATCGGGTTGATTGTGGGTATTAACCCGAAATCGGGTTATATTTGTCGGGTTTTTTAAAGATCGGGTTGAATTCGGGTTGTAATTTGATAACCCGAAATAACCCGACCCGACTAAGTTTTTATTAAATAAAATTTTTTTATAACACGTGTTGCAGTATGATTTGTCCATACTATCTTCTTACCGTAGACCTTACAACACCAGAATACAACTATAAATAAAATTTTTTAACATCTAACCCTAATCAATTTCTATCCCTAACCCAGTAACCCTAATCAAAATTCCAAACGGGTTGACTACCTCCTCCGCCGCACCGCCTTCGTCCTCTGCCTTCATCAGCTCTTGATCCGTCAGCTCTGCATCCTCCTCCTCCGCGGCTCTGCCTTCCTTTGCCTTCGTCAGCTCTTCCTCCTCCTCCGCGGCTCAGCCTTCGTCTTCGTCCTCCTCCTCCGCAGCTCAGCCTTCGTCTTCGTCCTCCTCCTCCGCGGCTCAGCCTTCGTCTTCGTCCTCCTCCTCCGCGGCTCCGCCATCGTCAACTCTTCGTCCTCCGTGACGTGGGCAGAGGCAGGGAGAACTAGTGTACAGGTTCTTCACTTCGTCTTCTTCGACCCTTCATACACATATTTGAGGTTTAAATGTTGGCTTAATTTTGAAGTTGAATTGCCTAATTTAGGACACTCTCGCATTAATATTTCAAGGTCATGGGATTGGTGATCAACTTGAAATCCTGATTATGTTCAGGGAAATTAATTTTTTAATTTCCGTCATCTTAGTTTCTCAACTTGCTAAAACTAGAAACGGTTGACTACAAGTTATGTACCAAATTAATTAAAGCCATCATCTTAATTCTAGCTAATGCATTGGTATTCATCAAAAACGTAGTTAACATAATATCTAACTGCAAAGTCGAGAAATTACTTCATTTAAATGCGTATATTTGTTTTATTATTTGGGTAATTATTATGAACTCATATATGGTACTAAATAATTAATTTCGTTTCAAGTGATCTATCATTGTCTTTAAAGCTCTACATTATATAATGAGAAAATAAATATGACAATTAATAAAGGATTAAACAATCTCAAATAAGTGTGGACAAATCATTAATTGAGAATAGACAATTATTGGGATAAAATTAGTTGTATAAATAAAACAGACTTACATTTTGTTCACGTGTACACACATGCTCTCCAGCATTTAAAGTACAATCATATATAAATTAAGCATGGAAATTCTAATTAAATTTGTGTAAAAATTCATCCACTTTCTTTTCGGCTTCTATATATGCAAACCGAAAGGATGAGAAATCATTAATGGAATACTCTAAAACTTCGTCTTTGCAAGTTATAACCTATTGAAACAGTAGAATTGAACTTATGATTACCGTGGGACAAACTAAGTAAAGGGTGTTCACAAATAACCCTCAAAGCAAAGGAGCATAATTGAACAATTAAACATAAGTGGGTTAGTTTCGCATATTTAGATGAAGATGAAGATGAGAATCATGAGATGACCCTAATCTTGATTGCTTTAATCCCAACTACCACCACACCTACCTTAATCAAATGAAGTTAATTAATTGAACTCTTTGAGCTAAATTACAAAGCAAAACCATGTGAGATTAAAATCAAGACACAGCCTAATTTTTGTATTAAATGACTTATTTAAACTTAAAACACTAAATTTTGACACTTTCATGTTTGGGTTAACTTAAAACACTAAATTTAGTACACTAATATATATGGTTTGTCTTATTCTTTTTTCAGGTATTATGACTTCTGAATCTACTACTCCCATTCCCACCCAAGAAACCCCTGAAGAAGTGTGTAGTGAAACTAGTACCCAAAAAAATAAGAGACAAAAGCCTCAAGTATCTATTGTATGGGATCATTACAGAAAAACTGGAGAAGATAAATGTGTTTGTACCTATTGTGGGAGGTCCTTTCTTTGTGATAGTAAGAAGCATGGGACTAAAACATTGTGGAATCATTTAGATAGATGTCCTAAATATATTTTGAGTGAGAAACAAGCAGACAAGGATGAGAAACAAACAATTCTTTCTTTTGGTCCAAAAAAATTAAAAAGTGGGTCTGCAAGTAACCTTATAGGTATAGGGTTTGATAAGGAGGCAATTAGGAAAGCAGTTGTAGAGATGATAATTATAGATGAGTTGCCTTTAAGTTTGTAGAGAATAAAGGGTTTAGGCGTCTCATGCGAGTTGCATGTCCAAAGTTTGAATGTCCATCAAGAACAACAGTTGCAAGGGATGTTTTCTCTTTGTTTTTGGGCGAGAAAGAAAATTTGAAGAAGTATTTTAAAGCAAGCAAGGTTAGAGTGTCGTTAACTACAGATATTTGGACTTCAATACAGAACTTCAATTACATGGTGATTACTGCACATTTCATTGATGATAATTGGAGGTTGCACAAAAGGATTTTAAGTTTCTCTCAAATTGTGAATCATAGAGGGGAAACTATTGGGAAGCAGATTGAGTCTTGCTTGCTTGAGTGGGGATTGGAGAATATATTTACAATTACTGTGGATAATGCTAGTGCAAATGAAGTGGCAATCAATTATGTAAAAAAAAAGCTGCAAGGTTGGAAAGATAGTGGGCTTATTCTTAGTGGAGATTACATGCATGTTCGTTGTCTTGCCCATGTTGTGAATTTGATTGTAGGTGAGGGTTTAAAAGATCTTCATAAATCCATTGCTAGTATTCGTAACGCTGTGCGTTATGTTAGGTCGTCTCCTGCAAGATTACAGAGATTTATGTCTTGTGTTGAGCATGAAAAAATTCAATACAAGGGAAATTTAGTAATGGATGTCCCCACTAGATGGAATGCTACATATTTGATGTTGGAGAGTGCTTTACAATTTCAAAAAGCACTTGATCGTTTGGAGGAGGAGGATGGGCATTACAAACTATACTTTGCAGTTGAGAACAAGTTGGGACCACCAAAGGATGAGGATTGGGATCAAGGTAGATTGTTTGTTTGTTTTTTGCAAAATTTTTATGATGTAACTCTCAAGTTTAGTGCTTCTTTGACTGTGACATCACATCTTGCATTTAATGGAATATGGAGAATTCATAGTCAATTGATTGAGTTGGAAGAACAAAGGAGTAGTGTTTTGTGTGATATAGCAAGAAATATGAAGAAGAAATTTGACAAGTACTTTGGGTCTTTTGATAAATTTAATGAGATGTTGCTCATTGCAGTTGTACTTGATCCAAGATTCAAAATGAGGTACTTTGAATTTACTTGGAATAGTTTTTGGGGTGCTATTAAGACAGAGGAAATGATAATGGGTCTTAAAACATTGTTATTGAAGTTATATGACATTTATAAGACTTTTGTGGATGTCTCTTCAAAAAAGGTAAGGACTATAGTGTCAAAGCCTCCCATTAGTCATATCCCAACCTCATTAGTGAGTGATGAAGTTCAAGTGATTGTAAAGCCGTGGGTAGATCCAACTGTGAAGTTTATGGATAATCTAACCAAGTCCGGAACATCAAACGAGGTGGACACTTATTTGAACAATGCCAATTTGGTGGAACAGAATGAGAATTTTGATATTTTGGGTTGGTGGAAACAAAATAAAGGCAACTTTCCTGTGTTATCACATATAGCAAAGGATGTTCTTGCTATTTCGGTCTCTACTGTTGCTTCTGAGTCAGCATTCAGTACTGGAGGGCGGGTTCTTGACCAGTTTAGGAGTTCATTAACTCCTAAAATGGTTGAATCCTTAATATGCTCTCAGAATTGGATAACTTCTAAATTGATTGATGAAGTTTTTCCGATGACAGAGTCAGAGACAATAGAAGATGCAACTGGGGATTCTATGGGTTTCTGTACATCAATTGAGACAGGTAATCATGAATTTTGGTTATTAGGTTGAAATATTGTTTCTAATTTATACTGACTTTTATGGAATTAAATCTTTACATGTGCTTGTTTTTCATTGATGTAGATGTTTTAAAATCAACTATAACAGGAGTTGAGCCTTTAGACATTGATTGATGAGTGCCAATTTCATAGGTAATGACAAATTTTAATACCTTATCATTGTATTTATAGTTAAGTCTTCTTAAGTTTTTATTGGGTTGGTAACTTTTACTTTTACTATTATTTTTGATAACTTAATGGCTTTGTTGAATATTAACTATTATGTTTTCAATTTTTGTTATTTGAAGTTGGTGGAAATTTGGAAAAGTGGCTTGATGTTTTTTCAATCCAAGGTGGTGAAATCTCAAGTTTCCATTGGGTGGAGATTATGTTATGTTTCTTGGAAACTTAGATTGTTGTAATTTGCATAATTAATTCAGTGTTGTACTTTGGACTTATAATTATGTGTTGTACTTTGGACTGTCTAAACTTATGTGTTGTGCTTTGGACTTTATATTTCGGAATTTTTGACTCTAATATTATGTGTTGTAGATTTGGATTTTGAGTAGCTTAGAAATTATATGTTTCGGTTGTTAAAGGATGGAGATGGATGTATATTAGGTTGTGTGTGTTTTTGCTTTTCTTTGTTTAGATGGGAGATATTGGATGGGTTATTAATTATTATGTTTTATGTTTGGTTGTTTTTAATTGAATTTCATCTTTGTTTGGAAATTTTAATTTAGATAAATATACTGGCTTTTGAGTTATGAAGTTTTAATAAATGATGTTCAATTAGATGTTACGCCAGAAAGTTGTAAATTTATGTTAATAAACCTTACTACCTTAGTTGGAATATAAAATAGTTAAGTTTTATAAATTGGGCTTTGTTTGGAATAGAATATTGTCTTATTTTGTAAATGGGCTTTTTTTGTATATAATATAATCTTTAAAATATAAATGGGCCAATACAAATGTCATAAAACAGTACAATTGGGCTTAGTCCAACCCGAATAACCCGATCCGACCCGATAATCGGTTTCAACGTCGGGTTATATATTGAAAAAACCCGACCGCGGGTTGAATATCTCCAAACCCGACACTGTATCGGGTTGAGTCGGGTTGGGCTAAACCCGACCCGACCCGTGTGCACCCCTACTCCCTTGAAGAAGATATCTACCTTGGAAAATGAATCTCTCTTGATAAAGGCATCTCCTTTGGAGAAGGCATATTAATTAAAAAAGGCATCCACTTTGAAGAAGCAATCTCTCTTAAAGAAGGAAATCGAAGTCTACATTGAAGGATGGATCTTGGAAAAGAAATTTGAAGTTCACCTTAAAGAAGGAAGTTCAAATTTGAAGTCCAACTTGAAGAAGGGATTTGAAGAAGAAAAACTTAGAAGAAAATTCACATGGAATTGGACGAACAAACGACACACGTGGAAAGAATTCTTGCAGAGATAAGAAACCAAATTATTGAAGAACAAATCAAATATGGTAAACTATAAATTGATTTGGAACTATCAAGAAATGTTTAATATTTTGCAAGAACTTGCAAGAAATCCCTAGTGAATCCAAGAGGGCGCAACATATCAAGAACTTTTTCCAGTGGACTAGGAGAAATCAAGAATACAAGTAAAAATTCTTAGAATAAAGGCATGAAACCCAACAAATACGAAGTCTAAAGAGATCAAAGAAGAGTGAAGAATACTCAGCCGAAGGTATGATGAATGAAGAGGTTTAAAGACCGCAAGGTAGTGTATGATAGACTTTTTCCCAGTGGGCATACATTAGAAGAAACCCTAGGAAATATGTGCACTTAAGAGTGCTTTAAGCCCTTAGAAAATGTATAAGCCCTAAGAGGCGCACCGAAGAGTGTTAAAAACCTTATAAAATAGGTACACCTAAAAGTGTTTTACGCCCTTAGAATAGACACAAGCCATAAAAAGAGGCATATCAAAGAGTATTAAAAACTCTAGAAAGTAGGTGCACTTAAGAGTGTTCGAAGCCCATAGAATAGGCGCATTGAAGAGTGCTAGTAAACCTTTAGAATGAGATGTACTGAAGAGTGTTTCATCTTCGCATCATAAGGATGCACTTCATGCATTAGAAGAATGCATTTGTCTGCACTAGACGAGTGCACATTATGCATCATAAGGATGCATTTTGTGCATTAGATTGATGCACTTATCCATACTAGAAGGGTGCATATTATGCATCGTAAGGATGCATTCTATACAGTAGAATGATGCATTTGTTCGCACTTGAAGAGTGCATTTCATGCATTAGATGGATACACATTAGCCTTTAAGTGGGCACGCCTCTTTTACAGAAAGCAAAGAGGAGAGTAAATACTGAGAAGTTTAACAAAATGTAAATGAAGGCGAAGATTAGAAGAGGAAAGACGAAGGAAGAGTACTTTGTCAATCTTTGTGTCTCACAAACTTCGCCAAAGTAAGGGGTAAGTTATAGACACTTGATGTTTAGGCTCGATGATGAAGCAAAGATGAATGTCAAATAACAAAAATGACCAAAATACCCTTGGAAGCCAAAAGAAGAGAGTTGGGGAAAAACTAATCGAAAGCTTGTAAAACTGATGTATAACTTTGAAAAATCACAAAAATTAATCCAAGAGGAATTTGCTGATGAGTCATATACTATGGATGTCTAGTTTTCAAATAATTTTACGGATTGCAAATTGGAGTTGAATTCAAAGAGTTATGAGCGATCGAACAGCTGAAGGTTAGAAGAGACTGCATTGAAAAAAAAAAGCAAAATTGAAGGATTTGGTGGGCTATAACCGGCCTGCGGTTGTTGGACAGCTGACTAGCTATCCTGCAACCGGCCGATGGTCCATCAACAGTCGACCAACTGTTTCACTGCTGGCCGAGGGTCCTCCTATAACCTGCTAGCACTCCCCTACTTAGTTTTGGAAATTTTCAATTAAAACTTTCCTTCTTAGTTTTTTACTTCCATTTTCAACTTTCATCCTCTCCTATATATACACCGCCTCTCCTCACTTTTCAATACACATCAAAAATCCTCTCTTACACTTGAGAATTCACGAAGTCTTTTCTAGTTCAATATTTTTCTATGCGTTCTATCACTCTAAACCTAGAATGGGTACGTCCTGAGAGCAGTCCTCTCTTCTTCCTCCACTTTTCTTATTTATTTTTCTTGCTCAAAATTAAGTATGTTTAGGATTTATTTTTATGCTTAGAAGCATGATTAAGGTCATTATGACTTATTCTAACCCTTGTTTGTTTTGCGAGATGGATAAGTATGTCAAGGTAAGTCCGCTTTCCTTTCCTTATAGAATTATGCTAGGAGTTTATTTCTTTTGTGAATGCTTAGAAATCATACTTAGAAGCACATATTTAAAATCATGCTGAAGAGAGCACGTGATTAGAATCATGCTAGAAAGACCTATGATTTTTTAAGCATGCTAGGAAATGGCATAGAAAAGGAAAGAATTGTTTTGATTGATTTAATTGTCATATTAATTGTTTGAATTGGGCTAGAATAGCCATGTTTGATATTCTGCATTAGGTTAAAGTTGTCATGCTTAGGCTAGAAATGCCATGATACTATAAATTGTCATGAATTATGCTAGAATAGCGATAGGTAGAATTACCATGATAAGAAATATCAAATCTACGTAGAAGTGTCATGATTTTAGTTTATGGCCTTGTGTATAATTTTGATTGATTTATTATGAATATAACATGATTATAATTGATGATTGTGTGATGTCATGTAGTGCTGGTGGACTCATATTGATGGTGAGGGATCATCACTTATAATGATAATTATATGTATAAATATGCATGCAGAGGTTTGATAAACACGGAATAAACTCATATATGGTGATGAGGAATTCCTTATTTATTGAATCTCACATTGATTGATTATATTGAAGATATGATTTGCATGAATATGCCATGACTTGTATGAATGAATGAATGGATACAATGAAGTGTTTAGAAATAGATTTATTTTATTTATTGAATAACAATGATGTAATCATATCCCCTATCCCCCAAGTTTAAAAGAAAGATAACTTTATTATTCTCTCTCTTTCTTTGTATGAATATACAACTACCATGATTGAAAATCACCTTATTTGCATAATGAAGATAAGACTAAAAATGCATGCATAAAACAAGTAACTTAAGTAGACTGTATAACAACTTAAGCTATTTTTATTTTGCATACCCTAGTAGAGGCCGATTTTGAACCAGGCAAGGTGAATGACTCGTACCTAACTTTCCAAACCTATCTTTGAATGATGGCTCGTACCTAACTTCCCGAACCTATCTCTAAAGGGATAAGGGTAGTTTAGGTTCTGAAGCGATAATTGAATTGCCCCCATTCATTCCTAATTGGATAATTGGGTGGTGATTCCATTCTTTAGAAGTGCACATGGCTCGTTTGTGTTTCCTTAAGTCTCGAAAGAGGCACAGCATCATGGTCACAAACACTCTAGCGAGATGAAAGCCCCAATCACACCAAACATAAACACACATTTTTAATAGTTTTCTCTCTTTTTTTTTTGAAAATTAAATTGAACAATAGTGGGAAAAAAGCTCCAAGATTTTAATTTCTCTCTTCCTCCACGTTCTCAACAGCCAAACATAAAATGACAAATGCACATTTAACTAAAACATTAATTTGATAAAAGTAAAAGTGAGCATAAACACACCTTTATCTCATTGTATTTATACATCCAATTTCTTATAGAAAACTCAATAAAAAATACCAAAATTAATTTTTCTCCTATTTCCTCCCCTTTCTCATAATCCAAAAAACTATAGTTGACATTGTTGCCATCCCCCCATCTCTGATCATCAATCAGAAAGACACCACTGGCACTATCAAACTAGCACACCTACTCATTCATCCACCCTTTCAATTGCTTAAAGCCCAAACAACTAGATATTATCTCCTACAACTTCAACAACAAACAAGAGAAATTAGAGGCACTATTAATTAGGTCTTACAATTTATCTCACAATGGTGAAGCAATGATTAATTAGAGAAAGGAAATGAAAGAAAGGAGTTGAATGATAATACAAATGGTTTGGATGTATGGCTTGGGTCTATGGGTGTGGTAATGGTTAGATTGGTGGCTTAAGTGAGTGGGTATAGGATGGCAGCTTGGGTAAGGTGGTTTTGATGATATGTGGCAGTGGCTTCATTTGTGGTTTAGTTGTATGGATATGATGGTCATGATGTGTAGTGGCTTGGGTGTGTGGGTATGGGCTAGCATCTTAGTTGAGGCGATTGTGATGGCATAAGGTACTGGTAAGGATATTAATAGGAACTGTGGAACTAGAACTGAATGGGACATTCTAGGTATCTCTTAATGGTTATGGGATGATTTTGAATTCAAATACGTGGAACCGTCGTAGTTATGGGTTGGTCTTGGTTCTCAGTGGAACGAGACCCATAACCATAATTAGAACCGTTATAACCATTAAGGAACCATTTATTTTAATAATTATTTTCAAATAATGTTTCTTTTGGATTTTTCTTTATTATGTAGATTTCTTTTGGAATTTGTTTATTATATATTTGTTTTTTTTCCTATGTTTAATCATGTATATGTATATTACATTTTGGACTATATTCTTTTTGTCATGTGGTATGTGTTGATAATTTTTTAGTTCTAATTTAGTTTTGTTATGATTAACTTTTTAGTCATTTTGTTCGCATTTAAGCACCTGTACTTATATATTAAAGTGAAAATAATAAAATTAAAATATCATAAAATGATAAATGATTTTATATTAATATAAAAACAGTAGTACTAGGCTTGCAACTAAAATATAATATAAAGTTTACAACCTGATATAATAGTCTATATGGCAAAAATTTACTGGAAGGGGAAAAAACAAAAATGAATGAGAAAAATTGCATCTCTATTAGAATTTTGCCACTTGGCTGCCATGTCAGGATATGGACTTTGGATTGTATTTGGGTTGTAAGTATAGTATTATTGATATAAAATACATATGGTCTAAAAAAAAATTACATATACTTTAGAACTGCAAGCACCCATTAGAACCATGGGTCAATTATGGTTCTTCCTTAATGGTTCTAGGGTGTTTTTGATTCCAAAATTCCTTAACAGTTCTAGTTGCTAGTGGAACTTACCTAAAACTGACTCATTGCCATCCCTAGATGGTAGTTTGCCTATCTGGTTGTTGGTGGTGATGTATGGTAGCTTGGGTATCTGGTTTTTGGGCTATGATGGTATGCCACTATGTTGTGGTGGTTCGGTTGGTAAGGATGTATAGAGTCTCAGAAAATTAAAGTATTTAATATGTGTGTTTTATAATTGCATTATATTAATGCTATGTTATGAATGTTTAAGGATACTTGTGTAATTGTATATTGAGTTTATGAGTTAGTAAATATGAGAAACTAATAAAGCCTATAATTTTATTTGACATGGTATCGGCTTAGATTACACTTTGTTGTTCTTGGGCTTGTGTGGCAGTCTAGGGAAACTTATGCATAGAACTGTATTTAATTGGATTTTCTATTAGGTGGGCTAACTAAGATGGGCTTGGTTAATAGATTAATGAGACTTGAGAAATAGTGGAGTCCATATTGCAATTGAGTTCGGTAAACTTTTAATTCATTGAGTTTGGACTAATTTATTTAGGTTAATTAAGGAGGTGGGCTTGGATAGTAATGGGTTTAGACCAGGGATGTAGCCAGAAATTTGCTCTAGGAGGGGCAAATTTAAACCTTCAAAAAACATATTCAAACAATTATAAAATTAAAAACTTTTAAAAGAAAAAAAAAAAAAGAAGCAACATCAAAATACTAGAAATCATTTATACAGTTTCTTATCATATCTTTTTACAGCTGCACTTAACAAACATATTATACAGTTTCTTCTCGATTGTCATCATATTTAACTTTGTTAAACATGTGTCCTGACTACATTACAATAATACTCTACCACACAAGCAATTAAAATTTTGAAGATTTAATACTCTACCAATTGTCTTACTCTGTAACGAAATGAATTTTACTTGACCAATTTTTTGTTGAATTAACCCTCAGTAGCCAATATGCCACATTTCCAGGTAGAAATTGCAACTATCAACTTAGTTCTAAAATTAAAATGACAAAAAGGATGAAATGAAAACACATCATCTATCGACATGAAATTGCCTGTAAATCTAATTAGACTTAACATAACCTACAGTCTCCGCAACTTTCATATTTTCAACTTGGATAAGCATTGTAAAAGCCATACTATACTCTTTAATCAAAAATTAATTAATTATGCTACAGCAAATTCTATGAGATCTAGCGAAAACAATCGTATATGGGTCTATCCACACGGAGATTTGGCTAACAACTAACTGATGGAGACATTCTATGCACAACAAGGACATCAAATACCTCAATTTCCACAAAATAAAATGACAACAAATAGAAGGTCTCTTAGTCAATGAAATAGGCATAAAATCACAAAGATAAAGCTGATCATACAAACATTTTTTACCTAACAAAGAAATTAAGACGAAATTCAAACAGTCAGATGACAAAATTTTCCAAGCTTGAAAAATAGACTTCTTAAATGTTCCTTTCTAGCTAATTAAACATATAAAAATTGAACTTACCAAGAATTCTAGTAAACTCTTTCCAACCAGCAACTCCCCAAACCAAGTCATCCTTCATAAAGTTCAGATGCCCAGAATCCAAAACCTTAGCCACTCTATGTCCACCTATAGGTTGCACATACCAAAACTTACAAAACTAATACAGAAACCAAGCAAAAGAACAAAATATCCAAATGGGAAATTAATGAACAAAATGTCCAATGAAACACTAACCAAACCAGGCATGAAAGGATCAAGTTAGGATCCTTCAATATACTTCATTCTAGTTCCCATGTATTGATTATAAAACTTATATAAGTTCTTCACTAGAACCCCATTTACACCTTTTGGTAGCTTCAACTTAACCATGCTAGATGTCGTGTACATGTATGTTTCCTTTATAAAACCAGACACATAGTCGTTGAATTGTCTGTGAATTTCCCAAAAACCACATAATTTTATCTCATTATACAAATTTGTGAATTTCCTATTTGCCCTGTTAATCAACTAACTCATGAACCTCATTTAACAAGCCTCTAGCCGTGGAAAACAAGAAGTAAAGTGAATGCAAAGCAAGAATAGACAGCCAGATATAAAGAGAACCCAGATAAAGTAAGAATAGTTAGCCAGATGCAAAGTAAAGAGAGAGTTCTAGTGAACATACAGAGATTAAACAGAACCCAAATAAACCTAGGAGTTACAAAGAGGAGACATCGAGGTGGATTAGGAAGAGAGATAGCCAGATAGGAAAGATGGGCTATAAGAGCTTAGAGGTACAAAAAGGAGCGGCCAAGGTGTAGTAGTGATTTAAAAATTTTAGGATAGTGATTCAAGACAGCTGATTACATCTATAAGGGTGATTTCAAAACGTTTCAAACTTTTAAGTGTCTTTAAGTGCAATATATAGGGTTTTATTTAAGTGCAATATATGGGAGTTTTTTAAGACAGCATCAATTTTTATCAAAAATCCAAAAGGGGCTACCAGAACTTTATCCAAAAAATTTAAAAAATGAGGAGGGACGATGGCCTACTCTCACGTCTCACCCCTTCTTAGCTCTGTCGTAGGTTTAAATCCAAAGTATTTTAAGAAAAGGGTGTTTATGAAATGAATTATATGTAAGGGAGGTAATGGATATTTATCATAGGTCCGAGGGTTTATGGGAAGTATGGCGTGTATAAAAAGGGGTCAATGAGTTTGGAAGGCACTTTTGATCGTTTTTTTATAAAGGGGAGAGGGTGCTACGACAAAGGAGAAAAGGGAAGGAGAAAGAGAAAGAAAAGAGAAAGGGAAAGAGAAGAAAAGAGGTGAAAGAAGAAGGGCAAGATGCAAGGACTTAAGTAGGGAATTTTAACTTGTGTATATTTGAAAATAAATCTAAATTGCTTTCTTTGATAAAAGCATTTTCGTGGCTGATTTATGGTCGTTTGATGTGTTATTTAACTGATTATGATGATATTTTGTTAAGATTTGATGATAATGTTATGGGTTGTGGTATTATTCCTAAAATGATGAAGTTGAACCGTGTTCTTGAGATAGCATTGTGTTAATGTGAGGATTTACATTTTCTGGCATGTGTCTTGGAAATCCCACTTTTGCTTTAGAAAATAGAAATGATAGGCTTTAATTTACCACGGGCCTTGCTTGATTTGGAGTTGAAATGAATTTTTGAAAATGGATACTGGAAACTATACTATTCATCTAACAGACCTATACGTTTTCAAATATTTGTATTCTCGAGAACTTGTTTTAAACAATCTATTCCTTGTTATAGAAACTAGACATGTTGAGCTTTAATTTTCACTAGCCTTGTTTGATTTGGATTTCAAATGAATTTTTGAAGATAAATGCTCAAACTGAAATTTGTATTATTCATCTTACATGTCTAGGCATTTTTTAA
Source organism: Boswellia sacra (assembly GCA_013180625.2). Classification (NCBI taxonomy): domain Eukaryota; kingdom Viridiplantae; phylum Streptophyta; class Magnoliopsida; order Sapindales; family Burseraceae; genus Boswellia; species Boswellia sacra. Next base: position 32,299 of record SNVD02013524.1, on the reverse strand, counting down.
AATTTGTATCTATTGGAATGAGTTTTGGGAAATGTCTTTCTTGTTTAAAAAATAGACATGTTCAGTATTGATTTCCCACTAGCTTTGCTAAATTTGGATTTGAAATGAAATTTTGATGGATTTTTTTAATAAGAAGGTTAAAAGATGAGATTTTGACAACCATCCGAAATTGGCTGTATATTTCTACAAAACTGTAATTACTGGATATTTCTTTCACAAGACTAGTATTTTTACTTTATAATAAACTTGATAAAATTTCATTCCCATGTTATATCACCTGAATATCATTTTTCTACACTTTTTGGTGATTTTTCAAATTTGAACACACAATCCTAGACTGCTCAATTGTTTACTGGCAATTTGGGAGTTTTTGTGAAAACTGCACTATTTGGGACTTTATTTTACAAAAGTGACAGTTTATTTTGAATCTACATTATTTAATATTAGGGATGACAATTTTTGACACGATACGCGAACACGAATTGACACGACACGGGTTTAAGCGGGTTTGGGTTTTGATATATTCGTATTTGTGTCGTGTTCGTGTCGAAGATGTCAACCCGTTTAATAATCGTGCCGTGTTCGAGTTGAGAGTATTCAACACGCGAACACGATTATGACATGACACGATTATGACACGAACACGATTATGACACAAACACGATTATGACATGAGTAACACGAATAACACAAATACATATTATATACAATTGACACGCTAACACTATTAACACGAATATTGACACGAACACGATTATGACACGAGTAACACAAATAACATGAATACATAACGAAAATCAAACACTTGACAACATTAAATCCGACACTCAAAGGCATGAAAGCTGACAATCGACAACATGAAAATCTGACACTCGACATAATGAAAATCCGATACTCGACATAATCCGACACTTGACAACATTAAATCCAACACTCGAAGGCATGAAAGCCGATACTCGATGGTATGGAATCTAACACTCAACAGTATAAAATCCAACACTCGACATAATCTAACACTTGATAGCATTAAATCCGACACTCGGAGGCATGAAAGTCAACACTCGACCGCATGAAAATCCTACACTCGACATAATCTGACACTTGACAACATTAAATCCGACACTCGAATACATGAAAATTTTTCAGGATGTGTCTAAATTTCACTAAAGGCCCCTAATTTTGTCAATTTTTTCAATTTTTAATTGGAAAGGGGGAAGGAAACCTAATCTGATAAAAATCAAAATAACGCAACCCTTCTCTCATCAGTCCTCATCGCCGCCAGCCATCTGTTATCCTCACTGCTGCCAATTGTCACGGCTTCAGCACCATAGATCCACCATCCAGTCCTCCCCCTCCAGTGACCACACCCTCCAGCCTATGCTTTGCTTTGCTCAATATATATTGCATGAAAAAAAAATTTTCCTTCAAAATGGATTCTTTAGAAACAAATTCAGCAATTCAAATTGAAACTAATTTGCCAAGTGAGGATGACATATTCAATATGGGAAGTGAGTCTGAAGGCACTACATGATAAGACATGATTCAAAGTGGCACACGAAAAAGAAAGTTAACCTCAAAAGTGTGGAAGTTTTTTGATATACTACCAAGGGAAGGGTATCCAGATAAGTGATGAAAACTTAAATATGTATGCTTAATAAGAGCTTAATTCATCATATTACATTAACAGTATCATTAAATTCCTCAACTTAAACATATTTGTAGTCTTTGTATCTTTGGAATTAACTTTCTCTTAATTTTGGTTTTGTTGTAGGTTAGGTAAAATGGACATAACTTTCCATTTATAGATCAGAATAGTGCAAATCCTAATGTTTTAGAAAGCTGATTAAATTATCTACTAGATTGTATTTCACAAGTATCATCAAATTCGATCTTAGTGGACCAAAAATGGGCTTGAAGTGAACCCATATGCAATTTCAGCCCAGCTTGACCAAGCCTCAATATTTTGATCATATCTCTTGATATACCTATCCAAATCGTATGAATCAAGATGTTCTAGAAAGCTGAGAGAAATATCTACAATTTCATGAAGACATGTGATCAAAATTCGCAATAATTCGATGCCGAAATCGGTGGTCAAAGTTGGTTCACCTAATTATCCCAATTGTCAACAAAATATTTAACAAATGTTCCTTTGTAATTTGACAAGTTTGGCCCTGAATGTATCTATAAATAGAGGTGTCGTGTAACCTATTTAGGGCATCTTGGCCTTGACTGGGATATCTTGTTATTGTGTTTGTGTTTTAATGTTATTAATGAATTTCCTTTTTCTTACAATTTGTTTTCTTTCTTTTATAATGTCTTGCTAAATTCTCTTTTACTAAGTTGAAAGGGTGAAACCCTTGATATAAGAATAATAATTTTTTAACCCTTGACATGTGCTTAATAATCATAATCTTGTGTTCTTCATTTTATATGATTTATATTTATTTTCTTAATCAATCTTGACACCACTTGTAAAGTGGAGGTCTTGATCAATTATAAACAATCCTTGGCACATCAAGTGTTTGGATCCTTTTTGGATGTTGTATAGTTCTTTCTTACCGACACGAATCTAGTTAGGAACCTTGATTTATTGTAGATATATGGTGATTGGCACATTTGATGCTTGAACCCATTTACAAGAAGTGGTATAAATATTGGTAATGGAACAAATATAATTCATATAACTTAAATTGGGCTTAAATGACAATTGGAACCTCCTTTATGTGTGGATTACAATTGAGTTATAATTGGGTTACTTGTCCTTATTTGATATATCAAGGGCGGATCCCCTAACATTAGCTTTCATTATTATTGTGTTAATTCCTCTTACTTTTGTACTTTAATTATTCTTATTTATTGTTTATGAAATTGTTCTTCATTTGCTATGGTAGGTTTTACCTCCTATTTCCATGGATGGTTTTACCACCTTTTGTTAATATCATCTTGATTATCCATATTATATTTGCTTATCTTATAGTTTGTAGCGCTAAATCTCCTTCCTCGTGGATCGACCCCGGTCTCATCGGGTTTATTACTTCGACACTTCTGTACTTGGGAGACAATCCTATTTTCGGATATGTCAATAAAAAGGAAAGATTCAAATGCAAATTATGTGGAGCGATTTATATTTCTGAATCAAGGAATGGAACGGGTAATTTGAAGCGGCATTTGGAGTCTTGCCTGAGAAGAAATTCTCGTGATATAGGTCAGTACATGATAAACCAAATTGATGGCAATTTGGGAATGTGTAGTCCTAAATTTGATCCTATTGTTGTCTGCTGCACTTATTATGCATGATTTGCCATTTCAATTTGTTGAGTATACTGGCATTATGAGGCTTTTCACATATTTGAATGATGAGGTGACTCCCATTTCTAGAAACACTGCAAAGGCTGATATATTAAAGATATATAATAGGGAAATGGCAAGAATAAAAGCCGTGTTAGATGAAGCACCTGGTAGAATTAGTTTAACCTCTGATTTGTGGACTTCCATAACTACGGATGGTTATTTGTGCCTTACTGCTCATTTTCTTCATAAAAATTGGGTTCTACAAAAGAGGGTGTTAAACTTTTGTGCTTTACTACCTCCACATTTTGGTGTTAATTTGTCTGATAAAATATGCAAGTTGCTAAGTGAATGAGGCATTGAAAATAAGATATTTTCAATCACTTTGGATAATGCTTCATCTAATGATACTTGTGTTGAGATTCTAAGATCTCAATTAAATATTAAGAAAGCACTATTATCCAAAGGAGATTTCTTGCATATTCGTTGTTGTGCTCATATCCTTAATTTGATTGCTCAAGAGGGACTGAAAGAAATAGATGAAGCAATCTATAAAATTCGTGAGAGCATTAAGTATGTCAAAGGGTCATAAGGAAGAAAATAGATTTTTCTTGAATGTGTGAAACAAGTGTCTTTAGAATGTAAAATGGGTTTGAGGCAAGATGTTCCTACAAGCTGGAATTCTACTTTTCTCATGCTTGAAAGTGCCATGTATTATAGTCAAGCATTTTGTCACATGCAGTTGACTGATTCTAATTACATTCATTGCCCTTCTCCGAGTGAGTGGTTGAAAGTGGAGAAAATTAGCAACTTTTTGAATGTATTGTATGAGACTACATGCATATTTTCTGGCTCAAAGTACCCAACTTCAAACTTGTACTTTCCTAAAGTGTTTGTGGCTCATTTGACTTTGAAGCAACACTTTGAGAGTGAATATGACTACTTGAAGGATATGGCTAAGCGCATGTTGTTTAAGTTTGAGAAGTATTGGTCAAATTATTGCATTATTTTGGCTATAGTAGTTGTCTTGGATCCAAGATACAAAATGCAATTTGTGGAGTTTGCATATAAAAAACTTTATGGGGATGATTTTAAGATTAAGTTGTCTAAAGTTAGAAAGAAGATGTTTTCTTTGTACAATGAGTACAAAAAAAATTCAACTTCTAGTGTACCTTATTCATCCACGGATCCTGATGATATGATTAGTCAAGACATGACTACTCTGAAAGCTATAGAAGCTGTTCTATTAGAGGTAAAAAAAACAATAAACTTTTCATCCAAATCTATATATTTGTGTAATATTTGTGTTATTTGCTTGTTCATTTTATTAATGATTCTTATTTCTTATGATATGTATAGGAATTTGATCAAACTGACAGTTTTAGACAGATAATTTCAAATCAAAAGTCACAATTGGAGTTATATTTGGATGAACCAAAGACAGAATTGTCAGCCAATATGGATATTCTTCTTTTTTTGGAAAGGAAATGAGTTTCGTTATCCTGAACTTGCTTGTATGGCTTGTGATATTTTACGCATTCTAGTTTCTACGGTTGCATCCGAGTCAGCTTTTAGCGTTGGTGGACGAGTTCTTGATCAATTTAGACGTGCACTTGCGCCGGATACAGTAGAGGCTTTGATTTGCACTAGAGATTGGTTGTTTGCACAACAAGGTAACTCTTTCAATAATTTATTTTTATTTTCTTCCTCTATAATTTGTTTTCGTATGTTTATAAATGCTTTTTTATTCATTCTATAAATGAATGGATTTTGTAGAAACTGGAAGTTTAAAGATAGATGAGTTGACTGAAGATGTAATGAACTTGAGTATCAAGCGGCTGGTAGTTCTTCCATGACACGAAGGTTTTAATTGTGTAAGTGCATGATTCATTTACATGTGAAATCTGTTTTGGTAATTGAAGTATATTTTAGTTTTCATTGTTATGGTTTATGAGATCAGAAACAAATTGTAAACTTTCTTGATTAATTTATAATATGTCTTATATAATTCTATAACCTGATTTTGTCATGAGTATGATTTCTCTTTTTGTAGGTTGCTTAAGAGTTGAAGAGGAGATGGATAAGAGTTGAAGAACTTTTTTGTGTTTGTTTGTGATGCACTAACTTGTGATTTGTAATGGATGACTATAACTTTATAGTGTTTGTTTGTTTGTGATGAACTTGTTCTAAGTCATCCATAATTTAAGAATGTGATGCATGTTTATTTGAGATTTGATGGACTTTATTTTTATTAATTTTGTTGTATTTGAATTGTTAAAGTTGTTTTCTTATGGTACTTATATTGCATTTGAAGTTTGTATGAATTGTTAAAGTTATTTGAGATTTATGGATAATTTTGTATTTTTTTGTTCTATCTTTTTCATTTAAAAATATGTTTTAGTGTATAATAATGTTATAATCGTGTTGTAAATGTCTAACGTGTCATAATCGTGTTAACGTGTCATAATTGTGTCAATCGAGTCGTGTCAATCATTTAAACGTGTCTTAATCATGTTAGACGGGTCGTGTTCGTGTCTGACACGAATACGACCCGTTTATTATCCGTGTTAGCGTGTCGTGTCGTGTTACCCGTTTAATAATCGTGTCATGTTCGTGTTGAGTCTTAGTAACACGAATAATAAACCAGTCGTGTTTGTGTTGGGTCAATTTTTATCGTGTCACAGCTCGACACGACACAAATACAACCAGCGAACACGAATTGCCACCTCTATTTAATATTTCAATTCCAACTAGTTTTACTAAATTGACTGCATGTACAAATTATAATGAATTTTTATAGTTGAAGATTGGCAGTTGAGTTGTGTTGTTGTTTGGAATGAATATTGTTAAAGCATGGAATTACATCCTTTTGTGTGGACTTGGATATGGATAGTTTTGAATGTGTATCATTTAGAGATTAAACTAGAGTGGTAATAGATGTGTTGGATCTTGGATGGGCTATCTTGAATACGGATCCAAAGGAAACACGGGAATGAAATTTTAGTGTTGGACCTTGGATGGGCCGTCTTGAATACGGATCCAAGGGAACACATATAGAAGTTCTTATATTAGGCTTAAGATAGGTCGATGTGATACATGATAAGAGTCCAAAGAAAACACTAGATTATGGAATTTGGTCATTGTGTACATATTGGTATAGTTGTGCATAGATAGGTAATGCATTTTGACAGTTATTAATGTTGTTTAATTGATAAGCCTAACATTTAGTATTTAAATGTAAATGATTGAAGCGTTTTGAAACACTGGATGATGGATTGGTGTGTGAATATAATTGAGTTGTGTTTGTTCCTGATAAATGAGTAGAATCGCTTTTCCCTATCAAATATAAGGAGGAATCTCTAAAAGCTGCCCTCTTGTTCCTCCTTACCCTAAGGCTGTATAGTGTTGGTTATTGGATATGCTTGATATATTGGTGCCTGAATTGAATGATGAGTGTGACATAGTTTTCGACTAATATGATTACTGTTTGATTCATATGAATGCTTGAATGTTAATGATTGAGTGTAAAGTTAAAATTTTCTATTAGGCTGTGTTGTTCATTGTTCTTTCCACAGGTTTATGAAGTGAAGTTCAAAGTATAGATGATTCAAGTGCTTCTTAGAGAACTTAGATGATAGCAAATTGTAATGACATGTTGGGTTGTAATTAGTTATGGTCTAGACTTGGAAACTCTCTTTTGTCGATAGTAGTAATAAGTATTCGAAGGTTTTGATATTGGAAACATATATATGTTATGCTTTTGGACATTGTGTTAGATAATGTTTAAAATGATGTATAAGCTTGTATATGTATAAATTGGGAAATGATAATAAATAATAAAATAATACCATGGACAAAAAAAGATTGCACTATTTTCATATATAATTAGTTACACCTAAAGTCTTCATATAAGAGATTTTGGGACGTGATGGAATGAATAACTACAGATGTGTGGGTATGATAATGGTGATTTCTAATGGCTTGGGTGTGTGGACGTGAGCTGACAACTTAAGTAGGGTGGTCGCCAGGGGCAGATTGTAGCTTAGGCCTAAGGGCATCCAAGCCCCAACAAACTGAAAAAATATTATTAAGTTCTTTTTAAAATATCATATAATATAAATAGTATGTATTCGGTTTTATTATTTCGGCCTTCCCAGTCTTTTACACAACTAAATCCATATAAGGATATAATTGATATTTGAATTAATAGATCTACAAATTTTTTTTGTTTTTATTATATTTAATTATTTATTTATTTTTTAAATAGAAAAATAATACTTCCTAATTAAATAATTTTTTTTGTATAAATAAATTTCCTATTAGATGAATAATTATTATTCTACATATTAAATAAAAAATAAAAGCATCAAATGTTCATGCTCTTTTAATTTCTATATTGACACTTTAGTTATATATATTTTGAAAGTTCTGGAAGTATGCAGTTATAAAACATATAACAGTGAACTTTAATATAAATTGGCACAGGAGACGGTTATAAAACCTACATCTACGGATAGCTATAGAGCTGCAATTCACTAAGTTCTTGTTTGCACAATCTTTAGGACCTTTTACAGTGATGACTCACTTTCACACACTAACCTAATCTTTGACAAACAAAATCCCGTCAAGATCTTAAACTCTAGTGACACTGTCCACTCTCTGTCGCAGATAACATAGCAACACACTATTAAGTTATACATAACAACCGATGTCTGATGTTGAATTACATAAACACTTAACCCTCAAGTTATCCCAAGTGTCTACTAACTCACACAGACTTAATCAACCACTCATGTACGATTTCTACCACTCATACATGAATAAAAGATTTAAAGAATCAAATTAAAAAAGCATCCCAATTTGCGTTGAAGCTCTTCTATCAATTCATGGAATGCCTAAATCAAGACTCTCTTACAACCAAATCAGCTAACCAGTTTAATCTCTCTCTTCAACCTCTATTTTTCGCCTGGTTATTACATGAAATATATATAGTGAGAGGCTTGCATGACATCTCCTAAAAATCCTGTAAAAGATCTAATCAAAATCACCTTAGGATTAGGGAAAATAAAATAGGAAGTGATTAAATATCTAACAAGATTAGGATAAATAAATAATCTCCTCTTGTAATAAGGATACAAGATATTATCCTATTTTAAGAGATATTTATAAATTAAATACTTCCTAAAATATAATTTTAGAAACAGTAGACTGATCAAAATAAGATTCTTACTTCATCACAAGTTGAACAAAACATAACACATGCATGAAACATGCATGTTGTAACCAAAAATCTTGTTATTAACATTCTCGGCCCAAGTGTTTGACACAGCACTCAACACTCGACAGTCAATACTCGACACGTAACAAGTTTGACACAACAGTTTCATCACAAAACGATCTCTGCACAACTACGAGACACGCTCAACACGCGATGCATACAAGCTCGACATGCGGATAAACTCGACACGCATATAATCTCGACAACTCAAACTCGTCACTCGACAATCTCGACAATATGCTCGAAGCTTGACACAACAAAATGCGACACTGGAAACAAGATCGACACTTGACAAAACAACAACGCAATATTGGAAACAAGCTCGACAATAACACTCGACAACTCTCGATATCAGCTCGACACACAGATACTAACAATCTCCCCCTTTTTGGCAACTTGTGATGAAAACACTAAACTGTTTCTACTAAAAATAACACGTGAGCTATTACACAAAACCATATCAAAACACTGTTATAATATGTATATCCTGTAATACGATCATGATCAGATTAAAAACAATGTAAACATGATATTAGATCATGCAAACCATTCATCAAACAAAGATATCACATAAACACACACATCAACGGAATAGTTTGAATGCATCCATTTAAGCATAAGGCCTTACTCCCCCTTACTTACAACCCTGGAGAAGAAGTAGTCACCAAAATATCAAACAGACAGAAAAGAACAGTTAGATAGGAAGAACAAAAATTATAAAAAAAATTCTTCTCTCTACTTCTCCCCCTTGATTTTAGCACAAGTGCCAAAAGCACTAACGACGTCTTGGAGACTTTTGAACTAGTGGGAAGAGGAATTACCGGGCTTTTTGGATCGGCCAGCCTTCATTTTGTATCACTTCCTGGTAGTAGTAGGTGTTGGCTGCTCAGAAGCGGCAGGAGCAGGTTGCTCTTCAACTATATCAGAGGAGGTGGCAGTGACTTCAGCAATAATTCTGCGAATCTCCCTGTCACGTTTTTCTGCACTGGTTTCTATTGTGGTGAACTCAACAGCAGTTGGTGGAGTGGGAACGAGTGGAACTTGGGCTGTTGTAGCTGGTGGAGAGGTAGTGTGTTTTTCCCCTGATTGGGTTGTAAAAGATGAGGTTGGATCTTCATGAGGTGGGGACTATGTGAATGGTAGAGAGGTAGTATGCTCTGCTCTAGGGAGTGAAGAGACAGTGGGGTCATGTTCAGCAATTGATGAAGACTGTTTTGTTACAGTTTCAAATTTTGTTTGTTCATCTAATAGTGACTCATCCTGTAATGTGCGAGCTGTGGAGTCAATTTTCTTCTTCAGGTTGTCAGATGATTTCTTCACCTTGTCATCTTTCCTCTTTCTCTTCAAGATTCTTCCCTGAGCGATTGACTTGAGTTTCTTTTGTTTTGGCTATTGTTTTGCTATTACATCTTTCTCAACAGCAGTTTGTGACGCTGGTTTTGCTGTTGGCCTTTGTTCAGTTTTAGTAGGCATAGGAGCATTAGGAACTGGTGTGGGATCATCTGTCTTCTCAAGAGCTTCATGTTCAGTCTCCATTGGTTGTGACTCCCATGCTGGACCATAGTCCCTTGCAAATCTTACCTCCAAAACAAGCTGTCTTTCTTTAATAGCTTTTAAATCCTGCACAACTTCAGCCAAAGCAGAATTGATCAAAGTAAGTTGTTCTACAATATTGTTCATTTCATTTTTCCTAACTCTCTTGGGTTTCGATTCAGGTGCAGGTAAGTCAGATTTGTCATGCAGTCCTTGAAGAAATCCCTTTGTAATGGGTTTAGACAGAATTTCAGTTTGTTCATGAAAGCTCATTAGGATGTTGTTTTGTGCAACAATCCCTTGAATCAAACAGGAAAACACAAGTAGATAATAATCAAAGTGAGAAGATCCAATCTGTACAATTAATCTATAGGCTAGCAAACCAAAGTTAATTGGTCGATTTGTGCCTAAACAAAATAAAAGTTTCACTCTGTCTTCCCGAACCTGATTTTGGTGTGAAGAAGGAAGCCAATTAAACTGAGCTACCTTATACAACACTCGATATTTCTTCCTAAGATACTGTTGGTCTATACCATCTCTTGGTTTTCATTCAATATCTGTTCGACCAGTCAGTTTCTTAACAACTTCAGCCATGTTAATTCTTCATCTAATGCATGTAAGCTGCCTATAAGAATGTCGAGGAAAGTGTTTATGACATTTGGAGAGAGCTGAACAAACTTTCTTCGACAATAAACTTTATGATACATAAAGCTTTTAGGATCATCAATGACAGATGAGATGTTTGCATAAAATTCCTGAATTAAAGCCTTCACAGGGGGTAGGAAGTTTGTTACCGTACGAGTCCAGTAAATAGACTCAATCATCTCACTCAGGCCATAGGAGTCGAAATCCGACAGTTTCACCGGGCTTTCCATCTGCAGATTCCGTTTTGAAGTGAACTTCGTAAATTGTTGTTTGATGGCTGCCGTAAGGAATTTGTTGTACTTTGGCTTGACTTTATCTTTCATCCTCTTCACTCGAACTAACTCGTCCTCGCTCACGGCTGGATCAGTTGCGATCTCAGCATGTGCTTATTGCATCGGAGATGACTGAATGTTGTCACTCTTGTTGTAACTGGAGCCGCTAGGAAAAGATGAAGAACTGGCTGGCTTTGTTGAATCAGAGGAGGTCGCCATGGTTAGGGTTACCGGTCTGTAGAAAAGTTTCAGAACAGGGAAAGAGAGAACGAAGACGAGGGATAGTGGAGATGCTGTTTGTTGAATGATGGTATGAATAGAAAAAGCCCTAAACTGATTTTTGAAATATACTCTGCTTTTAAAATTAATTTGGTTTTTTTTAACAAAATTTAATGTGAAGTCTATTTCCAAAACTGTTTCATAACTTCCATTAAAAGACAGCAATTCAAATTTGATTCCAATTAGAACAAGGAAGTCTAATAGAATTAGGATTCCCACCACTGAAACTTCTCCCCTTCAATTCAATAATGCTGACATGGCATTTTGACATATGGACACACAAGAAACTTAAATTTCGAGTAAGCACAAAAGACATTGTTATGAAAGACGTAACAGAACACAGTTAACAATAGCATAACAGTAATATCTGAATTATCATATGAATCATTATGAGAAAGCATATTTCAGAGCTGTGTAATTTTCACTTGAAAGCTATTTTTCTTCGTGATTCAATTGAGTGATCAACTTGAGCATGCTTCTTACACACACAAAAATTGATTTCGATGTGAATTTTTCTAGATTAATACAGTAGCTTACACACAATATAGAGGTAGCCCTTTTCATATGAGTGGGTGACCTCAACATATTTCCTAGATATCCTGAAGTTACTCTCAATGATGGCTTTCACACATCATATATTGGTAGCCCTCTCTGTATTTTAAATCAGTATCTTATTATACACACAAATTTTATATCACAGCTCACACATGCTAATTTAAAAGAAAACTTATGATATTACAGATATGAATAACATAACAGCATACTGTGTTTATTCATATAACTGACAGACACCTAAGGCTTTTCTTAAATTTTCAAATCTTGTTATATCCAATGCCTTAATGAACAAGTCAGCCAATTGTCTATCAGTGGAGATGTGGTCAAATGTGTATCACCTTAGATTCTACTAGTTTCATTATAAAATGGTATCTAATATCAATGTGTTTTATTCTAGAATGTTAAACAGGATTTTTGAAAATATTCATAGCACTAGTATTATCACAAAACACAGTTATAGGTTTTTGTTCAATACCATAATCACTCAACATTTGCTTCATCCATAATAGTTGTGTGCAACAACTCCCTGCTGCTTTGTATTTGGCTTCAGCAGTAGACAAAGAAATAGAATTTTACTTTTTGCTGTGCCATGAAACCAAGTTAGTACCAAGATAAAAACAACCTCCCGAAGTACTTTTTTGGTCATCTGCATTTCCTGCCCAATCAGCATCACTAAACCCTGTAAGATAATCATTTGTATATTTTGAAAACCATATCCCATAGTCATGTGTTCTATGAACATACCTGATTATTCTCTTAGTTGCTGCAAGATGTGATTCATTTGGATTTGCTTGAAATCTTGCACAAAGTCCTACACTAAAACACAAATTTGGTCTGCTTACCGTGAGGTATAGCAGACTGCCAATAATACTTCTATACAAACTTGCATCAACATCTTTTCCTGTATTGTCTTTTGAAAGTTTAAGGTTAGTACTGATAGGAGTTTTCATTGGTTTTGCATTCTCAAGTCCAAATTTCTTTACAAGATTTTTAGCATATTTTGATTGAGATATGAATATCCCATCATTCATTTGCTTAACCTGTAATCCAAGAAAGAAATTTAATTCTCCTACCATGCTCATCTCAAACTCTTCCTGCATTAACTTAACAAATTCATTAATTTTGTTTTTATTAGTTGATCCAAAAACAATGTCATCAACATATATTTGAGCAACAATAAAATAGTTAGATGCATGTTTGATGAACAAAGTCTTATCATTGCTACCTCTTTTATATCCTCTATTGATCAAAAAATTTGTCAACCCTTCATACCAAGCTCTAGGAGCTTGTTTCAGACCATATAAAGCTTTGTGCAATTTGTACACAAAATCAGGATGTTTAGGATCTTTAAATCCTTTTGGTTGTTCAACAAAAACTTCGTCATTGAGATAGCCATTTAAAAATGTTGTTTTAACATCCATTTGGTACAATTTGAAATCAAGCAAACAAGCAATTGCAAGTAGTAATCTAATTGACTCAAGTTTAGCTACTGGTGCAAAAGGTCTCATCAAAGTCTATGTCTTCAACTTGTGTGTAACCTTGTGTAACTAGTCTAGCTTTATTTCTTACTACTTGACCACATTCATCCATTTTATTTTTGAATATCCACTTAGTTCCAATGACATTTGCATTTTCTGGCCTAGGAACTAATTCTCATACTTCATTCCTTTTAAACTGATTAAGTTCATCTTGTACAGCTTGAATCCACACTTCTTCCTTTAAAACTTCTTTTACATTTTTTGGTTCAACTAAAGAAACATAACAAGCAAACCTTACCTGATTTCTTACCTTGCTCCGGGTTTTCATCATGCCATCTGGTGTTCCAATGATAGAACTTGTTGGATGTGCCTTCTGAATCCATGTGGGAGGATCTTTCTTTTCATCTTCATTCCTGATTGAATTTCTGTTCAAATCTGAGTTGTCAGATATTACTGTTACGTCGGGTGTAACAACAGTTGTTTCCTCTTTCATAACAACATCTTCCTTTTTGTTGCTGTCTGAATCTGATTTTTCTGAATCTTTTATGAAGCTGGTTATCCTTTTCTCTTATGAGTACTTTACATAATCATCAAGATCATCAAATACTATATTTGTAGATTCCATGACAGCTTTAGTTCTCAAATTGTAAACTCGAAATGCTTTGCTGTTTTGTGCATATCCCACAAAGACTCCTTCATCACTCCTTAGATCCAATTTTCCTAACTACTCTCTGTCATTTAAGATGTAACACCTGCATACAATGACATAAAAATATTTCAAATTAGATTTCCTACCTTTCAAAATTTCATAAGGTGTCTGGTTAGTGCCAGGTCTAAGAAAAACTCTATTTGAAATATAACAAGCAGTGCTTATTGCTTCAGCCCATAGCCTTTTTGTGAACTTCTTGCTATTGAGCATCACTCTTGCCATCTCTTGAAGAGTTCTAATCTTCCTTTCCACAATGCTATTCTGTTCAGGGGTTTTGAGGGCTGAAAATTCATGATCAATTCTATGGTATTTGCAAAAGTCAGCATAGCTAACGTTTTCAAACTCCTTTCCATGATCACTTCTTATTCTCACAATCCTTCCAATGTTCCTATTTTGCTCATTTTCAAGCTTAATACAAAGATTCTTGAAAGCCTCAAAAGTGTCAAATTTTTCTTTAATGAAATCAACCCAAGTATATCTAGAAAAATCATCCACACAAATAAATATATATATCTTTTACCTGTAATGCTTTCAATTTGCATAAGAACTATAAGATTCATATGAAGCAAATCAAGATGTGCTAAGATGTGGATTTGATTTGTGTGAACTTCTAATCTGTTTTTCAATTTGACATAGTCCACAAATTTTATTAACTTTGCCATCAAGTTTAGGAACTCCTTTTACAGCATCTAACTTAGTTAACTTAACCAAGTCTTTGTAATTTAAGTGCCCTAATTTTTGATGCCACAATTCTAAATCCGAAATCCTAGCATGGAATGCAATTTCTATCAAATAACAATTATCCGAAGATCTATTACCTTCTAGAATGCATTTACCAAAATTATCTAAGACCATGCATTTGGTTTGTATGAAATTAACAGTATACTTTTCATCATAAATCTGACTAATACTAATAAGATTAGCTTTCAAATCTTCAACCAGCAAGACATTTTGAAAATTGGGTAAGCCTTTGACATTCAAAGTGCCTTTATCAATGATCTTACTTTTTGCTCCATCTCCAAAGGTGACATTACCATCCTTGCATGCTTTAAAATCTGTTAGAAACTATTTATTTTCAATCATGTGCCTGAAACAACCGCTGTCAAAATACCACAAATCGTTAGATGCATGATTAAGTGCAGTAAAAGCAACGTGACATACTGTTTTGTCTTTCTTAACCCACTGCAGTTGTGATTTAGATAACCGTTTGACCTATTTTGACCTTTTATGTAAAAGATCAACAATTTAAAGCATCTAGGCCTAATATGTCCCTTTTTATCACAAAAACAACAGGTAGGAATGAATTTCCTTACTTTTTCAGGACTGAATTTGAAAGAACTCAGAGGAGAGACAAATGTCTTACTACTCTTAGAATCAGGACTTGACTTTAAAGAATTAAGTTCCGAATACTTACCTGATGTTGCGGCTTTAACAAAAACTGTTGTTGATGAAGATGCACTATTACCTTCTGTGTACCCCAATCCATGTTTGTTGGAGTTGTTTCTTCCAAGACTCAAGACCTGATCAAGTTTGGCTGCTCCAATTTTGAGTTGATCAACACATCTCTTGCTTTCAACCAGTTCTGTTGTGATTTTTTCAATATGCACTGTTTTATCTGTGAAAACAGTCTCCAGTTCTGAGATCTGTTTTTCAGCATACGATTTTTCACATTCCAACACCTCAATCTTCTTCTTTAAGATTTTGATTTCCTTCTTCTGATTCAGCCATTCACCATAGAGTGTGTTGTATGTCTCTTGCAACTCTTCATAGTATTCTGGTCCATCTTCTTCATCAAAATGATCAACACTGGTTCTATAATTTTTTGTTATATCAGACATAATAGCTTTCCCTTTATCAACTGCAGATGCAGTAAATGCAATAAAGTTGCTCATGCAATCTTGATTTTTTGACTCTGATTCTGATTCATCACTCCAAGTTGCTGTCAGTCTTTTATTCTTCTTCTTGAGATTAGCACATTCAGATTGAATATGCCCATAACCAGAACATTCATAACACTGAATTTGCTCTTTCTCTTCATGTTGTTTTGACTTTTTCTTGTCATTCTCCTTGCTGAACTTTCTGAATTTTTCTTCGCTTGAGTTTGATGGCTTTCCTTGATTCTTTTTCCTGAAATTTTATAAACTTGACATAATTTCTTGTTAGAAAAGCAATCTGTTTAGAATCAGTTTCATCAAGCTCATCACTACTTTCATTATCAGATTTTTCAGTTTTCATATTGAATGCAATGCTTTTATCTTTTTGCTTCCTAGTACTCTGATTAATTTCAAAGTTTTGGAGAATGTCAATAAGTTCATCAACCCTCATTTCATCAGTGT
This sequence comes from Boswellia sacra, assembly GCA_013180625.2. Taxonomy (NCBI): domain Eukaryota; kingdom Viridiplantae; phylum Streptophyta; class Magnoliopsida; order Sapindales; family Burseraceae; genus Boswellia; species Boswellia sacra. The sequence continues at coordinate 15,923 of SNVD02013524.1, read as the reverse complement.
TTTTAACTTCCTCAATGGCTGAAATTTTAGGTTGAAATTTATCTGGAACAGACCTAATTATCTTGCTAACAATTTCTACCTCAGTGAAAGTTTTGCTAAGCATGTATGCCAAATTTGTAATGTGACATATCTTAGAGTAAAACTCAGAAATTGACTCATCCTCATGCATCATCAGATTTTCAAATTGAGAATTTAATCTCATCAATTTAGATCTTTTAACAGATTTAGTACCTTCATGTTTTACCTCAAATATGTCACATGCTTCTTTGGCCACTTTGCACCTTGAAATCTGTCCGAAGTTGTTTAAGTCCACTGCAGCAAAGATTGCGTTAAGAGCCTTTGAGTTCCAGCTAGAATGTTGGTATTCTTCACAGTCCATTCATCCTCTGGTTTGGCTTCGGAATCACCAAAAGTATTCACCTTTGTTGGCGGTGTCCATCCTTTAAGCACACTAGTCCATGCCCTATCATCAAGAGATTTAATATACATCATCATTCTTACCTTCCAGTATGAATAATTACTGTCATCAAGGATAGGTAGTTGTGTTCCACAGCTTCCATTGTGAATAAACTCCATTCTTCCAAATCAGCCTGATCGTTTTCTTCACTTGTCTATCAGTGAACCTGCTCTGATACCAATTGAAAGTTCTGGAAGTATACAGTTATAAAACATATAAGAGTGAACTGTAATGTAAATTGGCACAGGAGGATTTTTACGTGGCTCGGTTATAAAACCTACATCCACAGACAGCTATAGAGCTGCAATTCACTAAGTTCTTGTTTGTACAATCTTTAGGACGTTTTACAGTGATGACTCACTCTCACACACTGACCTAATCTTTAACAAACAAAATCCCGCCAAGATCTTAAACTCTAGTGACACTGCCCACTTTTTGTAGTAGATAACTTAACAACACACTGTTAAATTATACATAACAACCGATGTCTAACGTTGAATTACATAAACACTTAACCCTCAAGTTATCCCAAGTGTCTACTAACTCACACAAACTTAATCAACAACTCATATACGATTTCTACCACTCATACATGAATCAAAGATTTAAAGAATCAAATCAAAGAAGCATCCCAATTTGCATTGAAGCTCTTCTATCAATTCATGGAATGTCTAAATCAAGACTCTCTCACAACCAAATCAGCTAACCAGTTTAATCTCTCTCTTCAACCTCTCTTTTTCGCCTGATTATTACATGAAATATATATAGTGAGACGCCTGGACGACATCTCCTAAAAATCATGTAAAATATCTAATCAAAATCATATTAGGATTAGGAGAAATAAAATAGAAAGTGATTAAATATCTAACAAGATTAGGATAAATAAATAATCTCCAATTCTAATAAGGATACAAGATATTATCCTAATTTTAAGAGATATTTATAAATTAAACACTTCCTAAAATATAATTCTAGAAACAATAAACTGATCAAAATAAGATTCTTACCTCATCATAAGTTGAACAAAACATAACACATGCATGATACATGCATGTTATAACAAAAAATCTCGTTATCAACATTCTCGGTCCAAGTGCTCGACACAGCACTCGACACTCGACAGTCAATACTCGACACGCAACAAGTTTGACACAACAGTTTCATCACAAAACGATCTCTGCACAACTACTCGACACTCGACACGCTCGACACACGATGCATACAAGCTCGACATGCAGATAAACTCGACACGCATATAATCTCGACAACTCGAACTCGTCACTCGACAATCTTGACAACTTGACATTAACTTGTCACTCGACAATTTCGACAATATGCTCGAAGCTTGACACAACAACAATCCCCTTTTTAATATATGATTAAGTTGATCAATTTTAATACAACTATTTTTTGTTTGTTATTGATATTAATAATATTATTTTTGTTTTTCATTGTATGAATTTTTATTGGTATATTTTTTGCACCTAATTTATTAATAAAATTTTTTAATAACCCGACCCTTCAAAAATTTAATCTTTTGTCCGTCACTGATTGCGTTGGTTTGACATTGGTCAATGATTTGGTTGGCAGGGATGAGCAAACCATGGTTGCATGGCTGTGATGGTAATGATGCGTAGCAGCTTAGGTTTATGGGTGTGGGTTGGCGACCCGGCTGAGGCGACCGTAACCAATGGTGTACCATGGTGGTTTGGCTGGTGGGAATGAACATCCACGGATATGTTAATGCTTCTGTGTTTGAGCTTGCTGGATATTATTTATTTTTTATGAAAAAATAAAAAATAACGCTAAAATAAAGTTTAATATTACATATAATTCGACGTTTTATATAATATTGTCTATAACCTTATTTACTGTTAATCAATTTCAATTAAATTTAACACCTGAGTAGTAAAAAATAATTTAAGCCATTTGTTTAGTCAGTAGCATGTTTATTTTTTTAAAAATAAAATAATCTTATAAAATTTTAATAAAAAATCATAAACAATAAAAAACATAAAATAAATATATTAACTACCAACTAGACAGTCAAAACATATTACACTGGTGTGATTTTAGTTGTGTGATCAAGGTTGATTGTTATTTTAGATTAATTTTGAAACTAATTTCAAATAATTTTGTTTTAGAGGTTTCGACTTTTTTTTTCGGGGGTCATTATAATTTTTCATATTTTGTTTATTTTAATTATAAGAAATTTTCCTTTACTTTTCAATTTTATTAGTTAGTTTAATTACTTTTGTTTAATTTTTTTAGTATTAAATATTTTGTCTTAATCCATTTATTTTATTTTTATTATTTTAATTCATGTGCTCGTGATTGTATTTATTATTGGAATAATATTAATAAGTACTCTCTCAAATTTTAACTTAACTTTACCTAAAAAAGGGTTAAACGATTTTAATCAATAACAAAGTTGAACTTATATTGAACTTACGTAAAATTCATCGGCCAACATTTTTTGTTAACTTAAACACTAATAAACAGGGATAATATAGAAATTTTCTAACCAAACAAATAACTTTTCAATTCAAAATCCAAAAATTAATTTCTTACAATCAATTAAAAATCTAAATAAAAATAAAAATAAAACATTCCAAATTAAAAAGCCAAACCATACCTACCAAACCTTCCCCCCTTCCACACTGCCACCTCTACCACCATTGTTAACACATCAACCCTCACAGCACGAATCATCCTTATCCTCTTCTTCCGCCTCTCAAAGCTTCACGCAATGGGAGATTCCCCTCCCTACTTCACCCATTCTATTCGAAAACCCAGCCACCACCACCTTCACACCTATGCAAACCCAACCACCACCTCCAAAAACGCAGCTACCACCACTCCAGCAAACCCCTTCTATGCAACTCCGCCAATCAATTTACCTCATGTCAAGCACAGAAATGTGCGGCAGCGCCAAGTGAGATCTTCAACGAAAACAGCCGTGGAAGAAACAATGTCCTCCACATTGAGTCTCTACCCCGATGCCACTTTCAAGTTCGCCCACCACATGTTTGAAGAAATCACCTTGCAATTGTCATCCTCGTTATCCTTCTCCTCCTGTTGTTCTTGGTTTTGGGGTTCTGGGTTTTAGTTAGAGAGCTAGCGCCAATTGAAGAGCATAGTTGAACAGTAATGTAGAATTGTTGGTGGAAGAGTGAAGGAAGAGATGGTTATGGCTGGGATTTGGGTCCTCGGTGTTAGCTTTTTTGGCTCGTATGAAGTTTTTTAAAGATCCCACATCGATTAGCTTCTAAAATGTGGGTCTCTTGAAGGCTTATAAAAGAAGCCTTATGGGAAATTGTTTTGTGTCCCAAGAAAAATATTCTCCACCCCCTAAAGTTGTAAGGTCTCGCAAATAAGACCTCATAGTTTAAGGGCCTTTCCGTAAGGACCTTAAAGTTTGTAATATTTGTTTTTCCCCCTTTTATTTTGGGTATTTGTAGTATTACCCAATTGTTTGGGTAATTATAGTTTGACCCAACTATTTGGGTAATTGCAGTTTGGCCCAATAGTTGTGGAATTTGTATTGTAGCCCAAAAGTTTGTAATTCTCTTTGAAGATAGTGGAAAGTTTCTTCAGCGGCGCCCGAGGACGTAGGTACTTATACCGAACCTCGTTAAATCCTGGTGTGTATTCTATTTCTGCATTGTGGTTGATTGGTTGCCTCTTTAATTGCTATTATATTCAATTATCTGGCATAGTTGTGGTTGTGCATTTGGGTGTTCTATTGGTTATCGCTTCCGCTTGTGCATAACAATTGGTATCAGAGCCGAAGGTTTTGGGTAGTTAGTGGCTATTTCATTGAAGCACTTGCTACTATTCTGGGCTGTTGATTTTGGATTGCTAGTTATTGAATATAATAGTTTGTTTGGAGCTTGGTTATTGTTGATTTGTGTATCGAGCTTATTTGTGAGAGGTTGTAATGGCTTCATCGTCTACTGTATCTGAGAAGACAGTGACTGTGACAAATGCAAAAATAGATGTTGAAAAATTTGATGGCCAAAATAATTTCGGCTTATGGCAGAGTGAGGTGTTGGACGGGTTGTATCAGCAGGATTTGGATATTGTTCTGGAAGAAACAAAACCAGAAGATATCAGTGCAAGAGATTGGGACAGGCTTAATATAAAAGCTTGTGGGTTGATTCGCTCTTGCTTGTGTAGAGAAAAAAAGTATCCGTTCACTAAGGAGACATCTGCAAACAAATTGTGGAAGGCGCTGGAGAACAAATATATGAAGAAAGCAATGAGAATCGGCTGTATCTATTGAAGAGATTGTTCCGTCTCCAGTTGAAACCAGGTACGAGCATCAGTTCTCATATTGATGAGTTTAATAAGTTAATTGCTGATTTGTTAAACTTAGATGAAACATTCAAAGATGAATTAAGGCTATGCTATTGATTGGCTCACTTCCGGATGAATTAGATCATTTATGCATTACTCTTATCCATGGGAAAGATAAACTGTCTTTTGAAGAAGTCTGTTCTGCTTTGTTGAATTATGAAATTCGTAAGAAAGATCAAAGGGAACATAGGGATGAGTCAGTAGATGCATTGACAGTGAGAGGGCGTAGTCATAGTAGGAAACCAGGAAAAAGGGGAAAATCTTTGTCGAGGGGTAGATTAGGAAAAGATGAGTGTGCCTTTTGTCGTGAGAAAGGGCATTGGAAGAAAGATTGTCCTAAGTTGAAAAAGAAAGAAAAGGGCAAGACTGTTTCTGATGCATGTGTTGTTGAGCGTGAGGATGATAGTGATTCAGATATATGTCTAGTTGGTCATCCATCCACTTCTGTTTCTGATGAGTGGATTATGAATTCGGGTTGTACTTATCATATGTGTCCACATCGGGATTGGTTCTTTCAGTTTGAACAGCTTGATTGTGGAGTTGTGTATATGGGCAATGATGATATTTGCCATACTGCTGGGATAGGTTCGATCCGATTGAGGAATCATGATGGACTGACTAGAGTTTTGACAGATGTTCGGTATGTACCGAAGTTGAAGAAGAATCTCATCTCTTTGGGAGCTTTAGAATCTAAAGGCTGTGGTATATCTATTCGAGATGGTATTCTGAGGGTCACTTCAGGCGCTCTTGTGGTATTGAAAGGCACTAGGAGAAACAACTTATATTACTATAATAGTAGTACGGTTATTGGATCAGCTGCTATGGTTTCTGATAATGATGCAGATTCAGAGATCACGAGACTGTGGCATATGCGTTTGGGACATGCAGGTGAGAAAGCCTTATTCAGTTTGGTAAAACGAGGCTTATTGAAAGGTGCAAAGACCTACAAGCTGGATTTCTGTGAGCATTGTGCTCTGGGAAAGCAGAAGAGAGTGAAATTTGGCACCGCTATTCATAATACCAAGGATATTCTTGATTATGTTCACTCAGATGTGTGTGGGGACCTACTAAAACTGCATCTATGGGAGGTAGGCACTACTTTGTTACTTTTGTTGATGACTTTTCTAGAAGAACTTGGGTGTATTGTTTGAAATCAAAAGATGATGTACTTCGTGTTTTCCTTAAGTGGAAAAAGATGATTGAAACACAGACAGGCAAGAAGATCAAGCATCTCAGAACAGATAATGGTGGTGAGTATTGCAGTGATCAGTTTTTGAAATTGTGTCAAGATGAAGGTATTGTACGTCATTTTACTGTTAGAGGTACACCGCAGCAGAATGGGGTGGCAGAACGCATGAACCAGACATTGCTGGAGAAAGTTCGGTGTATGTTGTCCAATGCTGGGTTGGCAAAGAATTTTGGGCTGAGGCTGTGACTTATGCGTGTCATCTCATTAATCGTCTACCTTCAGCTGCTATTGGTGATAGAACTCCATTAGAGGTATGGTCTGGACAACCTATTTCTGATTATGATTCTTTACATGTTTTTGGTTCTACTGCATATTATCATGTGAAAGAATCTAAGCTGGATCTTAGAGCCAAGAAAGCAATTTTCTTGGGTTTTGCTTCAGGAGTGAAAGGATATCGTCTATGGTGTCCTAGTTCAAGGAAGATTGTATCCAGCAGAGATGTGACATTTGATGAGTCTTTAATGTTGAAGAAATCAGAAAACCAGACAAAGGTAAATGGTACTCCACAGCAGGTGGAGCATACTCAGCAGCAGGTGGAGTTTGAAACGACGACATTGAACCCAGTTAGATCTATTGATACAGATGTTGATACTCCTGTGACAGAGGAGGATTTGGGAGATGATGGTGAGGATTCTACTCAGGAACCCCAACAGCAACAAGAATCTATTGCAATTGATAGGCCAAGACGTGAGATTCGCAGACCTGCTCGATTTGCTGATCTGGTGGCCTATGCACTTCCAATTGTAGATGCTGATGTTCCTTCACTTATAGAGAGGCAGTCAGATGTTCTGAAGTTGATGAGTGGGAAGACAGCTATGAGCGAAGAGATGCAGTCTCTTCAGAAGAATGAAACTTGGGAGCTAGCTCAACTACCGAAGGGTAAAAAGGCAATTGGGTGCAAATGGGTATATGCAAAGAAAGATGGATTTCCTGACAAGAATGACGTCCGCTACAAGGCAAGGTTGGTGGCTAAAGGCTACGCTCAGAGGGAAGGAATTGACTACAATGAGGTATTTTCTCTAGTTGTGAAACATTCTTCCATTAGAATTTTATTGGCCTTGGTAGCTCAGATGAATATGGAACTAGTTCAATTCGATGTAAAAACTGCATTTTTACATGGTGACTTGGAAGAAGAAATCTATATGACTCAGCCAGAGGGATTCAAAGTTGCTGGTAAGGAAAATTTGGTTTGCAAACTGAAAAGATCGCTTTATGGTTTGAAGCAATCTCCCAGACAGTGGTATAAGCGATTTGATCGGTTTATGATGGGTCAGAGGTACACAAGAAGCAAATTTGATAATTGTGTGTATTTTCAGAGGCTACGTGATGGTTCTTTCATTTATCTACTCTTGTATGTTGATGATATGTTGATAGCTTCGACGAATGTCGAAGAAATTGCAAAGTTGAAGACTCAGTTGAATCGAGAGTTTGAGATGAAAGATTTGGGTGAAGCTAAGAAGATTCTTGGCATGGAGATTAGCAGAGATAGAGGGAGAAGCAAGATTTGTTTGACTCAGAAGCAGTATCTGCAGAAGGTATTACAGCAGTTTGGCATTACAGAGCAGTCAAAACCTGTAAGTACCCCACTTGCTCCTCATATGAAACTCAGTGCATCCTTATCTCCTAGTACAGATGAGGAACGAGAGTATATGTCTCGAGTTCCGTATGCTAATGCAGTTGGTAGCCTGATGTATGCTATGGTGTGTACGAGACCGGACATTTTACATGCAGTTGGAGTTGTGAGCAGGTATATGCATGATCCTGGTAAAGGACATTGGCAAGCAATGAAATGGATTCTACGGTATTTGTTGAAAACCGTGGATGTTGGCTTAGTCTTTGAGAGAGATGATACATGTGGTCAGTATACTATTGGTTATGTTGATTCTGATTATGCTGGTGATTTGGATAAACGTCGGTCGACAACCGGTTATGTGTTTACTCTTGCAAGAGCACCAGTGAGTTGGAAGTCTACTTTACAGTCTACAGTGGCTTTGTCTACTACAGAGGCAGAGTATATGGCTATGACAGAGGCTGTGAAGGAAGCTATTTGGTTACAGGGATTGCTGGATGAATTGGGACTTGGGCAGAAGAAGATCACTATTTATTCTGACAGTCAGAGTGTTATCCACTTAGCGAAGAATCCAGTGTTCCATGTTCGTACGAAGCATATTGATGTTCGGTATCATTTTGTGCGGGAGATCATTGATGAAGGGAGAATCTTACTTCAGAAGATTGGGACTGCCGAGAATCCCGCAGATATGTTGACTAAGGTTGTGACAGCGATCAAGTTCAGTCATTGTTTGGACTTGATCAACATTGTGCCTGTTTGACCGCGCCATTGGGCGCATTAGGAGGCGTTGCAGTTGTGATAGAGAATGTGGGGAAAAGAAGAAATTTGTGATGGGTCGGCATATTCGCCAAGGTGGAGATTTGTTGGTATTTGGCTCATATGAAAACAAAGTGGGAGAGATCCCACATTGCTTGAGAAGCAAAGTTGGGTCTCACATTAGCTTTATAAAAGAAGCCATATGGGAGAAATATAGGTGTACCAAATTGAAATATCTTTCACCCCCTCAAAATTGTAAGGTCTCATAAGTAAGACCTCGTAGTTTAAGGGCCTTTCTGTAAGGAGCTTAAAGTTTGTAATATTTATTTTTCTCCCTTTGTTTTGGGTATTTGTAGTATTGCCCAATTGTTTGGGTAATTATAGTTTGGCCCAACTATTTGGGTAATTGCAGTTTGGCCCAATAGTTGTGGTATTTGTATTGTGGCCCAAAAAGTTTGTATTCTCTTTGAAGATAGTGGAAAGTTTCTTCAGCGGTGCCCGAGGACGTAGGTATTTATACCGAACCTCGTTAAATCCTGGTGTGTTTTCTATTTCTGTATTGTGGTTGATTGGTTGCGTCTTTTGTTGCTATTATATTCAATTATCTGGCATAGTTGTGGTTATGCATTTGGTTGTTCTGTTGGTTACCGCTTCCGTTTGTGCATAACAGCGTTCATGTTGCGCATAAGTGCAGTTGAAAAGAATGCAAAAAGTAATAAAATATTTTCTCTATCTCTTTTATTCCCCAACATGCATGATTGTTGAGTATTGGTTCTGATACAATTACAATTACCAGGACAATAGTGAAAAGGACGTAGCTGCAGTTTTTGTGGTTCTTGGTACTTTATTCATGAGCTGCATGTCATATGACACATGCTCAACTTCATCGTATCATTTATGAAAAGTGATTATATATAAGAAGAAAAAGGATTACATTAATCAATTAATTATAATATTTATTTTCGCAAGCTATATGTATATTGGCTCTAAGCTGAACTAAAGCCCGATTAAAATGTTTAGGAAAAGGGTTTTGAACTAGCACTAGAATGTCATTTAGTTGCATGGCTGTGGCAGTAGAGCGAGATGAACTAGCATCCAAGAGTCGCACTAAATTAACCTAAATCTTATTCAATAACCTCTTCCGTACGTGCGACTTCTCCTTGCTAACGTTGCTAGCTTTGCGTGGATACACAAGACAATAAGATGCCAAAACTACTACAAGTCAGGTGGCGTATTTGATCACTTTTAGAACATTAAAATAATTAATTTCATAAATTTGGCTGTATATATATATAAATAATGATCAGAGTACAAGGAATGTGAGCAGAACGAAATCAACCCTACAGCGCTGCAATGCTCAAAAATCCATTTAGGCACGTTTCGCTATCTTTGACTTGGATTGACACGGCGCTTAACAATGGATATGGAAATATATAATATGTAGCCTAGCTGTTTGGCGTGCAAGAAACGATTAACGGGGATGTTTTCGTGGACTTACTTCCAATGCCGCCTCGTGTCACTAGAGGAATTGGAATTTATTTACTTGAACATGCAATGCCTCCAATTTTCATTATCAGAACTATATATAGTGATATGAGTGATCCTCTGATCATGAAATTGAATCTTACAGAACATCATCAAGGAGAGAAAGGAGCAGTTATAAATGAACCTTGCATATGCTGCATCTACATTAATCATTAAAAATAATTAAGGCTTTCAAACTGCGGCGCGTGGCCTTTGAATTCTTAGGATGAGTACGTGTTGAATCCCTAAAGAGTAATAAAAGTTATGTTTCTTCCAAGTGAGGCGGCTTCTAAACCCAGTTGAATTCTTAGGATGAGTACGTGCGGCCGGATTCTTCCCCCAACTACGAAGAGATCTTGGCGAAATTGCTACGTATGAAATTGAGCACTATTTTACAAAGAAGTAACCCACTTGTTTTTTAAGAAGATACGGGAAAAAGGTTCAATATCATTCGCTCGCGCGTGCACACACACACATATATATATATATATATATATTTCATGTGTCTAACGGAAAGGTTATTAGAATTGCTAGCATTAGATTCTGGGCGGTCTGAAGAACATAACGATAAGGCACATGAGTTATCTCCAACTCTTCAAGTTACACTAGTACATGAACCATATGAGCTGACTCCCCCTTTACTTCCATATTTTGAACTTTATTTTTTCTTTGATGTTTGATCATGTTGACCTAGCAGCAAGTGGCTTGAGCTCTATTTATAATATTTACATTAACATCACTTTTATCCATACATTTTTTTCCTGTGTGTACAGTTTCAATGTACATCTAAAACACCTTTTGTTCATAAATTTGAGTATGTGAAAGCAAGAAAGCTTACTTGAGAAAGTCCAGATGAAATGGGGTCCATAACCGGATAGACCCTCAGATGCTGGAAACTGAATTGGTACTAGAATAGTGTAGCGGTACATGAGGGTGGATGGCGAGAGAAATGTTTTTATAATCCGATATAATGCTGTGTACTTGTCGGCTATTGAATTTGCGTTTATGTGTGTTTGATTCTGTTGGATTGTAGTACGCTTCTTTTGTTTCATTACTTTGTTGGACTTTTTGAAGCTTGGACAGAGGATAAGACAGATTGTTGACTGCATCTGCAAAATGGTAATTGGACATCCATTTTAATGTCATCTGTGATGTAGTTGATTTGCTCTTATTTCTATGTGCATATGTCCAAAATTTGATGTATTATTGCTAGTTGAGATAGCATGGTTAATTTCTTACTCGAAATGGATTTGTTTTATCAGGAGCATCGTCATTGGATTTGAAATCCAATGTGTCCATTGAATTTGATTCTCCTTTTGTTTATCTCTTCAGTATTATTTTCAAGAATTGGGATATTTAAAATATAAAAATAAATAAACTAACAAACCTTAAACTCCGGTCCTCAAACATGGATATCATAACATTATATATATATTAAATTCCTCAATTCAACTGAATCAGACACACATAAACACAAATTCAATAGCCGACAAGTACACAGCATTATATCAGATTATAAAATCATTTCTCTCGCCATCTACCCTCATGAACAGCTACACTATTCTAGTACCAATTCAGGTTCCAGCATCGGAGGCTTATCCGGTTATGGACCCCATTTCATCTGGACTTTCTCAAGCAAGCTTTCTTACTCACATACTCAACTTTATGAACAAAAGGTATTTTAGATGTACATTGAAACTGTACATAGAGGAAAATATATGGATAAAGGTGATGTTAATGTTAAAATTATAAATAGAGCACAAGCCACTTCCTAGCTAGGTCAACAGAATCAGGCATCGAAAAAAAATGGAAGTCAAGGGGGAGAGCTCATATGGTTCATGTACTAGTGTAATGACACTTGATGAGTTGGGGATAACTCATGTGCCTCTTCGTTATGTTCTTCCTCCTTCAGATCGCCCAGAATCTAATGCTAGCAATTCTAATACCCTTCCCGTTATAGACATTTCCTCTTTACAAGATCCTTCTTTTCGGCCTCGTACAGTTGATGAAATACGAAGAGCCTGCAACGAAAAAGGGTCCTTTCAGGTATGGCATTGTTTGTAATATAGTTGAATCTATTTCATAATGCGCTTCAGGGAAACATGTGCATACTTTAGGAAACGCAATATATATATTATGTAAAATATAGGAAACATGTGCTACCTTGAAAGACCTAAAGGGAGCACATATCAATTAGGAGGAGCTGACGAGCTGATTATTTTTCCCACAAGGAAGCATTTTGTCTTCACGTAAATGCATGCATGATTATATCGTTGTTATTCATTATTTTTCTACAAAGTAAGAACTCAAATTATTTTAGGTGATAAACCACGGAATCCCGCTTTCCATCATGAACGATGCCCTGCATGCTGCAACAGAGTTCTTCAATTTGCCTAGTGAGGAGAAGATGCTTCTATTGTCAGATAATGTCTATAAGCCTGTAAGGTATGGCACCAGTTTGAATCATAGAAGGGATAAATTTCACTTTTGGAGAGATTTTATCAAGCATTACTCCCACCCCATCTCAAAATGGATCCATATGTGGCCTTCAAATCCTGCAAGTTACAGGTAAGATAACCCCAACATTGCTTTGCAATCACACTAAATTTGGTTCACAGCATATATCGGCGGGTAAGATAATTTCGTGCTGTTTCTTAGGAAGAAGATGGGAAACTATGCAAAGGCAGTGCAGATGCTGCAAAAACAATTAATGGAAGCTGTTCTAGAAAGCTTAGGAGTAAACGTCAATTACTTAAAAGCGGAAATTGAAGGAGGACTGCAAGTCGTGGCTGTAAATTGCTACCCAGCATGTCCTGAGCCGGACCTTGCATTAGGCATGCCACCACATTCAGACTACGGTTCACTAACCATATTACTCCAAAGCAGCCCAGGGCTACAACGGATGGACCAGAACAAGAATTGGCACTCTGTTCCAGCAGTTGAAGGGGCTTTAATAGTTCAGTTGGGAGATCAAATAGAAGTAATGAGCAACGGCCAATACAAGAGTGTTGTCCATAGGGCAACTGTTAGCAAAGAGAAGAAACGGATTTCAATAGCAAGTCTTCACAGCTTAGATTTAAACACGAAAATGGGACCAGCACCCAAGCTGGTTGATGAACAGAACCCAATGTCCTACAAAGAGTTCAGTTTCAAGGACTTCCTTGATTTTATCTCAAGCAACGACATCACAGAAGGAAGGTTCATCGATACACTGAAGATGTAGTAAAGCTCCAGGCACATATATATTTCATGTTTCATTTCCGTTTACTCTAGTATGCTACCCAATTATTAACTTTGGTTTTAGACTTTCAAGTGTTAAATGCTTGAGGGTTCTGTTCTGCGAATTATATATGTTGCAACTTTTCTAGGATTAATATACATCCATGCAGTTGATTGGAAAAAGTGCAAAAGGCAATTCAATGTCTCTTTATCTTTTATCTTCGTATTCCCCAACATGATTGTTAGGCCAGCTCTAATTCAATCATGACAGACAGTAGTGAAAGTTAGCAGAATGTGTTACGTGTGGCTTGGTCCCCACTCTATTCAGCTGCATTCTAGGAAAGCGCCATTTTTCTTCTGAATAATACTTAATGTGCAATGCATTTAACATATACAGTCTCAAATTTAAACAGGCAACAGAAGAAAAGCCCCTTCTGTTATAAATAATCGAATTATATATCTGTGCTCTAGACCCGAAGGCCAAGGTCGTACGTGGAAGTGCTTAGTGTTTAGCAAGAGGGCTGTACTTGCTTGAGAAATTAATTAATTAATTAAGCTTATAATTAAATATCTGTAGATGAAACAAGAAATTTAGTTTTGAAACAGGTTATAGAAATGCTTATACGCACACAAAATTAGCAAAATGAGATGGTATGTCGGATTTACGGAGGGATTTCTCCACTCTAAACTTAGTAGTCGTTTAGTTTCCTTCTCTTGCCCATGTGTGCATCATGCCTATTTTTACTTTCCCGAAATGATCGAGTAAGGCTGGACAATATTGCTTTTGTTCATTCCGTTTCAAGAGCTACCCTATACGTTTCAAGAATTAATCGAGGATACATATATGATTGACAACCAACTTTCATCAATACAATGGTAATGGTTCTCTATATATGGCATAGCTGGTATGTTTATGGCAGAACATCTTCCTTCCTTCTTCATTATTAATTGTTTGCTTAATTGGTAGATCAGAAAGCCATAAAAATAAATTTTTTCCACGTCAAAAAATTTACCTGGTTGATCGCCAGCTATAGATGCAAAAAGATATTTATTCCATGTGAGAAGTATTGGGTCTATATGATGCCAGTTCGTAAATACTTCCATGTGAGTACATGTGAGCATGACATGGTTGCTTTTGTCATTGATTGAAACTTTTTGTAACAAGCTAGAACATGAAGACTACCAGAAGAATCATATTGCCTGCCTCGCCGACTATTTGAATTATTAAAGGTATTTGTTTTGGATCTGAAACAATCCAACTGACGACTACTTATAATACCGGAAGCTGGCGTTTTGTTCACACGGGATCGATCGCTTTGGTTAATATATATTGAATACAAGAAGATACAAGAAGGACAAAAAGCAAGATTTCTCTGTTTGGATTGCATAATGCTAATGAGGGTGCACTTCCCACGCATCTGGTGGCAGTATATTATCGCCCCTGCAGGTAATTCGTGACGCTAGCTTCAAATATGTTGGCTTTAAAATGGATATGAATGACCGTAGCACAGGAAAACCTCTTGTCCAGGTTAGTCCTCCTCCTTTTTGTGGCATTCCATTCGACCCCTATAATTTCTCGACATTCAAGAAACCACTCGAATTTTCGAAAATTTCCATTAAACCCTCAAACCGTTAGTCTCGTTCCGTTAGGTTGTCATTTCCCTATATAAAACTATGAAATGACTAATTTAACCTTCAAAACACTTGCTCCAATTTAAAAAAAAAAAACCCAAATATCTTTCCTTCTCGTCGGTATTGTTGATTATGAAATGAATTTTCTCATCTTTTATCTCTGTTCTTTCTCTTTCTTCATCATTATCTCTCATTCTCCCTCTCCTCCATCATTATCTCTGGCTTATCTGCTCCCCCTTTTTCCCTTCACCAATGACGTATATATATATTTTTTAAATATACTATAAGCCATGGTTAATGTTGTCTTTATCCTGTACCATTGTCTCGAAACTATTCACAAAACAAGATTTAAACTACCAGCAGCAAGAACACTGCAAAAATAATAAAAGAAAATTGTTTTTGCGGAAATTTTAGTAAGTGGGAGAAATCCAAACTCTTATATCTTTATCCATATTACTTTTGAAATAGATTAATTTATTTCCTTAAAAAAAAATCTCCCTCTTTTTTTTTTTTTTTTTCACCATAAGCATTTGTTAACTGGGTAGGCTGCAGCTTGCCAAGTCTGGTTCTTCTAAGCCTGGAAATTTTTATTCCAACAACACTACCATTTTGACATCTTAAACCATTCCAAACCAAGCGAGGTTGGGACTTTATTGGCCAATCCTTACTTCTCAACCGTAATGAGGATTTGACTATTAATAGAGCCGTTCTCCCAGTTAGGTTTGGGCATTTGACCTCATCCTTACTTCTCAACCGTAATGAGGATTTGACTATTAATAGAGCCGTTCTCCCAGTTAGGTTTGGGCATTTGACCTCATAAGTCTGAGGTTCCGGTTCGGGGTTTGTCTCCCCATTATTTGTTAGGGACGGGTCTGGATCTAAAGGGAAATTATCCTAATCGAGGCAGATTTGGAGCCGAGTCTGACTTCTAGACCTGTCTGACCTGTCCCGTCCCGCATTATGAAAAGATGTGTGTGAAAATTTATAAAATATATGAACTTTTTCGTAATTTTAAAGGATGATTTTGATAAGTTTTAATATATATATATATATATATATATATATATATATATGTGTGTGTGTGTGTGTCTTGAAATTAGATAAAATATATAAAAAAATTTTAAATAAAATGAGTCCACTCTACTAAAATTTATCTA
>SNVD02013521.1:0-83591 GCA_013180625.2 Boswellia sacra | reverse complement strand
GACAAGCACATCTTCCACAACTCTTTTGCGATATGCATTAAAATGATCAGCAAACTGAATGGTAATACCAGTTTTCGCAAAAGGTCCAAGATTTAAAAAAGCATAAATAGAATATGGCATGACATTAATAGATGCTCCTAAATCTAACATAGCTCTTTCAAACTTGGTATTACTAATGGTGCATGGAATGGTGAACGTACCTGGATCTTTGCATTTTGGAGGAATTTTTCTTTGCAATACAGCTGAAACATTTTCCCCCACACTTACTTTTTCATTTCCCTTCAACTTTCTCTTGTTGGTGCATAACTCCTTGAGAAATTTTGTACAACAAGGTACTTGCTCGATAGCATCCAGAAGTGGTATATTTACCTCGATTTTGTGAGAAGTTTTCAGGATTTCTTGTTCTTGTTCCTCCTTCGATTTTGCAAATCTACTAGGAAAAAGTGGAGGAGAAACATATGAAGGAATTGGAGTTCTAGGATTTACCTGAGAAGTCAGTGTTTTGTTCATGGTGGAAGTGGTGTCATCTCCTTCATCAGTTTGTGATTTCTTTAGCAGGACATCTAATTGCTCTCCATTTTGCAAAGTTGTCGCACAAGAATTCTCTCTTGGATTGATCACCATTTGACAAGATAATTCTTCTGAGCCTTGGCCCTCGAATTTGCTCATGCTAGTGGCCAATTGTCCCATTTGATTTGCCAGGGTTTGGATGCTTGCCCCAGTTTCCTGCTGGAATTGCATTGTGTTAATGGCAAGTGCATTAACAATATCCTGGAGTGACATACCTGAGTTTTCTGAAGCTAGTTGTGGTGCTGGTTGTGGCATTGGTGGTGGTTGCATTTGAAATGGTTGCTGCACTCTAAGTTGATTAAAACCTTGTGGCTGATTCGGTATGGCATTTGGGGCGATTGGTTGATGATTCCAGTAACTGAAATTAGGGTGATCTTCCCATCCAGCATTACAAGTGTTAGAGAAGGGATCATACCATTGCCTTGTTTGTCCTGAAAATCCATCCATGGTATTGGCTCTTTCCATATATTCTTTTTGTAAAGTTGGATACATGTCGATTGGATGCTCCATGGTAGAATATACCTCACATGCATAAGATTTCTGTATATGTCCTACAGCCATGTTTTCCACAAGAGAAGTTAGCTCAGAAAGTTGTTGTTCAATGTTCTGAGTGCTTACCTCATTTACACTCCATGGTAGTTGTGGCTCAAATCCGATGCTGAATTGTTGGAAGTTTACTACCATGTCGCCTTAACACAAACAATCAGAAAAGAAAAACAAAAAAAAAAAAACGAATCAACAATGAAAATAAAATAACAAATCGATTAGAAAATCAATCCCCGGCAACGGCGCCAAAAACTTGATGCATTCGAAACTAGCAAGTATACTAGTCGCACAAGTAATAAAGTGATGAGTAAGATATCGTTCCCACGAGGATTGATTCTAATTGAATTTGTTATTTCTAGCACCAATTAACTAAATGGGGGGGGGGGTTTTGTTGAATGATTAACTAAGTGAAATAAGAATGCAAATTAAGAATAACAAAACAGAAGTTAATTTGAATAAAAGATCAATGAGGGAAATCTGGTTAAGGGATCCTTCTCTACCACAAGATATGGATTTGCGAATTAATCGTAGAATTGTCATCCAATTACAGCATTGAAGTTATCAACTGTAGATAACAACAAGCTCTATTACCCCAATCTTTCCTTACTTTCTTGTTAAATAAACAAGCTCTTTATTTAATCTCTATCCATTAAACAACCTAGAACAAGCTCTCTAAGTTTAATTCAATAGAAGCATTACGATGAGAAAGATAGGTTGATCTAAGCAATAATCACACAAGTTCGGATTATTTAACCTAGGTTGTATTTTCCAATTGCAATCTCTGATCACAATTTTGCTACTAATGATTCGAAATTATGACAATTACGGATCAAGATTTCTAATCTAGCAATAGATAACAACCAGATTATATTCAGTTGGCCACCCCAAATACAATCAGCAAGCAATCATAAGCATTAGATATGGAAAAATGCAAACAACTTCAATTAGAGAATTGGATAACAATTTCTTATACAATCAACTCACAAAAACCATATCAAGGGCTTTGAAATAACCCTCAACCAATTCAGATTCAGTTACACATATTCAGACACAATACAAATACAATACAATATAGAGACATTCCAGAAAATGAAAGGGAGATGAAAAACTTAGCAAATCTGATGAAATCTCTTAGGATTTGTAGTTCTTCCTCTTTCCAAGCCTTCAATCTCCTTCAAGAACTCCAAGAGATGAGAGAAATCCAAAGATGCAGCCTCCTCCATGTTCTCCCCTCTTCAAGTTATGAAAATAAAACCCTAAAATGTGTTTAAATACTCTGCTACAGTAACTTGCTACAGTTTCCCGTATTATACATGTTACAGTCATTTGTGGAATTACATTTTTATACTTCTCACACTGTTTTGATTACAACTTTTGGCACACTTAATGGATTTATAAACCGTAAATTTCTCCAGAAAATAGACTTCGAGAGCTTTCCAACGGTATATAACATGTCATCGGGTTCATTCTATATCAATACAATTAAATCCGAGAAGATCACTGACTAGCAGAGGTGAAAATGAAGGGTTTTACTCCATTTTTGTGCAAGTTGCTCCAAAACTCCTACAAACAACAAAACCACACAAAAACATAAAAATACCAAGGAATATAAGCAAAGAAACATGGACAAATTGATATAAAATGAATATAAATAGGACACTTATAGAGACAGATGGTAGATAGTATAGCCAATCTTTCGTCGAATCTGCTAATGAGAATGGAAAAGCTCTCAATTTTATTTGCTCCTCAGACACGCCAGTTGGCTTCATACTTGAGCATACCACATGAAATTCTCTGAGGTATTTGATAGGATCCTCTCCTACAAAACCATGAAATGTAGGCAAGAGACGAATTAGTCCAGTTTAAGCTCAAATTCTACCTCAAGGTTGAGATTTATGCACAATGGTTGTTGATCAATAATTGGAGCCGCTAACTCCTTAAGAGTCTGATTGTTTTGCATTGCCATTACTTTCGATTCAGATTTGATTGACCTGCAAGAAGATGGAAGGGAAGTATGTCGTGCAAGGTCAAATTCTGGAGGTGGAGTTGAAATTGACTGATTAAGTCTTAAATTCGAGGATTCGAGAAACTCCTTGATTCGCTTAAGTCGTTGATCCGCTTCTCCCTCGGACATAAAAGCCTAAACACAACAATCAGAAAAATAAAAATCAAGAATTATCAGTAAAGACAGAATAACAAATCGATTAGAAAATCAATCCCCGGCAACGGCGCCAAAAACTTGATGCGTTCGAAACTAGCAAGTATACTAGTCGCACAAGTAATAAAGTGATGAGTAAGATATCGTTCCCACGAGGATTGATTCTAATTGAATTTATTATTCGAAAGCGAAAACAGAATAAATGGGGGGTTTTGTTGATTGATTTACTAAATGAAATAAGAATGCAAGTAAAGAATAACAAAACAGAAAGTAAATTTGAATGAAAAATCAATGGGAGAAAGCTGGTTAAGGGATCCTTCTCTACCACAAGATATGGATTTGCGAATTAATCGTAGAATTGTCATCCAATTACAGCATTGAAGTTATCAACCTTAGATAACAACAAGCTCTGTTATCCCAATCTTTCCTTACTTTGTTGTTAAACAAAACAGGCTCTTTATTTAATCTCTATCCATTAAACAACCTAGAACAAGCTCTCTAAATTTAATCAATGGATGCATTACGATAAGAAAGATAGGTTGATCTAAGCAATAAACACACAAGCTCGGATTATTTAACTTAGGTTGTACTCTCCAATTGCAATCTCTGATCACAATTTTGCTACTAATGATTAGAAATTCAAGACAATTACGGATCAAGATTTCTAGTCTAGCAATAGACAATATCCAGATTATATTCAGTTGGCCACCCAAATACAATCCAGCAAGCAATCAGAAGCATTAGACATGGGAAAATACAAGCAACTTCAATTAGAGAATTGGATAACAACTTCTTGCACAATCAACTTACAAAAACCATATCAGGGGCTTTGAAATCACCCTCAACCATTTCAGATTCAGTTACACATGTTTAAGAACGTGGTTAATACAATATAAAATGGAGACATTCCAGAAAATGAAAGGGAATGGAAAAACTTAACAAATTTGATGTAATTCTCTTTGGATTCTAGTTCTTCCTCTTTCCATGCTTCCTTTCTCCTTCAAGAACTCCAGGAGATGAAAGAATTCCAGGGCTGCAGCCTCCACCACGTTCTCCCCTCTTCAAGTTATGAAAATAAAACCCTAAAATGTGTTTAAATACTCTGCTACAGTAACCCGCTACAGTGTCCCGTATTATACATGCTACAGTGATGTGTGGAATTACATTTCTACACTTCTCACACTGTTTTGATTACAACTTTCGGTACACGGAATGGATTCATAAACCGTAAATTTCTCCAAAAAGTAGACTTCGAGAGCTTTCCAACGGTATATAATATGTCATCGGGTTCATTGTATATCAATACAATTAAATCCGAGAAGATGGTTGACTAGCAGAGGTGAAAATGAAGGGTTTTACTCCATTTTTGTGCAAGTTGCTGCAAAACTCCTACAAATATCAAAACCACACAAAAACATAAAAATAACAAGGAATATAGCAAAGAAACATGGACGACTTGATATGAAAATGATATATAAATAGACACTTATCATCTTGATCTATTGTCGACAATCCTTGGCACATCAAATGCTTGGATCCTTTCTAGATGTCGTATGGTTCTTCCTTACCGACATGAATCTAGTTAGGAACCTTGATTGTTGTAGACATATAGTGATTGGTACATTAGATGCTTGAACCCATTTACAAGAAGTGGTATAAATATTGGTAACAAAGCAAATATAATTCATATAACTAAAACGGGTTGTTTATCCTTATTTGAAATATCAAGGGTGGATCCCCTAACCTTAGCTATCATTATTATTGTGTTAATTTCTTGGAAATTTTAATTACTCTCATCTATTGTTGATATTATCTTGCCATATCTTTGAATAATCATATCGTATTTGCTTAGCTTATAATTTGTAGCGCTAAAATCTCCTTCCTCGTGGATCGACCCCGGTCTCACCGGGTTTATTACTTCGACACTCCTATACTTGGGAGACAATCCTTTTTCAGATGTGTCACTCTTGCAACCATTGCCGCCAAGAGAGCTTCCAAACCCACTACCAAGGAATTGAAGGCACCATGAGAAATGCGAATTTCACCAAGTGACTGATCACAAGACTGATGATTGTACTCGCCTTCGCCATGAAATTCAAGATTTGATTGACAAGGGCTAGAATCCTGACCCAGAGACACATGAGCCTGACACAAAGAGCAAGCCATTGCCTAACTACAATAGGGTGCCCTCTCCATCAACCAATATGATTGGATCGGGTTTGACTAAAGAGTAAGTCATGAATTCCTTCGAGGAGTATAGATCAAGCAGGGTTGAGAGAGCCAAGAGAAGAGAGAAGTCCAAGTTAGAATAATCCACTAGAAGGGTGGTCTCAACAAAGAAGCCAAAAGCCAAAGAGCCCAAAGAAGAAGAACCCAAGGAGATCATTGAAATGGTGGAAGATGAGCCCGTTCCTTTGGCAGCCAAAATTCATACCAAGAAAGGTGGATTGACTACATTGCTATGAAAGGGGTCAAGCAAAGCTCAGAACCCAAACTTGTGAACCTCAATGACCAAGAAGAAAAGGAGCCCCAAGAATAAGAAAAAGGAGAAGTTGAAGTTACGCCCATCAAGGAGAAGCCTACAACATCAAGCTCATTTTCCAAGAAGTGGATGGCTAGGAAAGGCCCACCACCAAGACGATTTAAGATGAAAAAGGGTAGTGAAGCTAGGAGATGGAAGCGAGATCAGAATCTTATGAGGAGAGAGAGCTCACTTAGGAGGTGTAAGAAAGTAAGGGTTATGGGGATTTGGGATGATATCCATAAAGTGAAGACCTTTCCACCCTTTAGGCTGACTTTAGTAGCGATGAAGAAGAGGAAGAGAGAGTTGAGGGAGAAACACCCCAGCGTGAGAGAGAGAATGTCCAGGGAGTGACAAGAAGCAATAGATTTTACCATGAAAAGGAAAAGGAGAAGCCAACTGAGAAGATAGTTAAGAAAGGAAAAGAAGTTGCCAATCAAGAAGCTAAAGAAGAAGAGTATCAAGTGATCAAACAATTGAAGAAAACTCAAGCAAACGCTAGAATTTGGGATCTACTTATATCATCCCAAAAGCATAGAGAAGCCACGGTAAAGCCCTTGGCGAAGGTAGAGATATCGATGGCTACTACCACTAGTGAAATGTTGACCGCCTTTACTGGAGGAACACCTAAGGCGGTAAGAGGGGAAATCAACTTTACAGATGAAGATCTACCATTCCAAGGGAGAAAACATAATAAGCCATTGTTCATCACCACAAAGATTAGTGGGAAAACGTCTCCTTGTATCATGATGGATGATGGGTCTACCATCAATATTGTACCTATGAAGATTTTGCACAAGTATGAGGTCAGTAAGGATGAGCTTGAGCCTTGTGAGATGGTGATCACGGCTTATGATGACTCGAAGAGGTGTGCCATTGGGATTTTCAAAGCTTTAGTTAAGACTGGGCTGATTGAAGTTGACACAACCCGCCTCTAGCTACACGGGCAAATCATGCATAAAACTGTGGACTAGCAACTGTTTCGTAATTCTTGTATTTCTCATGAAACAAACTTGAAATAAATCTCATTACAATCGCAAATATAATTTTTACAGTAATATAACTATTATAATCTTAACACATCCTTGCACCATCACATGACTGAGCCTCGATACTTTCTAACTAGGTCAGATTTTGCTTTCACTGGGGGGGGAGTAAAAGAAAGAAAAATAAAACAAAGGAGTGAGTATAAAACTCAGTGAGTGGGGATAGGGTTATATTTGTAAATAAATCTAAAAAATATTATATTATTATACAATAAATCTTTGCTCTATGAAACAAATAATATTTGTAACCCATAACTTTCGTATCATCTAAAATATCATAAAAATTTAAAATAGATAACTATCGAATGATTAAATTAATCAAAATACTTCTTGTTGTCTATACTTAAAACAATAAAAAAATCATCTTCAATCAAATAATAAAAATGCTCTTGATGATCATGCTAAAACATTTATTCAACTGTTATTTGCAAAAAAAAATGTATAACTTTCTATACAAATCTTCTTTTAAAAAAAGACTTTTATAACTCATGAGAAAAATTATGCTTTAGTTTTCATAAAACTATAAAATAATGAAGCTGCTGAGAGCACATAAACTATCATAGTAAAATTCTTTCTAAAAATTTTGGATAAATTTTATACAAATTTGCTAAGCATCTTTCTTTTTTGAATACTTTTCTTTTCTTAATTTATATAAATATTTAAAACTTGTACTGATATACTAAACAAGTACCCCTAAAACTGTCTGATCCTACCTGATGAGATCTAACAGTGCATAGGCAGAGCTTTCTGAATCTCCTCATACCTATTGAGATCTACCTCGCGTAGGCAGAGCTATCTATACCTAGCGAGATCTAACATCGCACAGGCCTGCTATACTAGTCATACGGATGCGCAAAGCTGCCCCCAAAGGGCTAAAGCACCCATATCACATAATCCAAAGCCTCTATGTGTGTCTGAACGGGACCCAAAGGCCTTTATTTGTTTCACTATCTAAGTGATCTGAATAACTGTCTGAGTATCTGGGTACTAGCTTAGTATGACATAACTGCACTTTCTTATTTTTATTAAAAACTGATTTCGTTTAAAAAAATGCTTCATATGCTAAACTTTCTCCTTTCAAGCAAATTTATTAAAATCTGAAAATTTTATGCAAGCTAAAATTGAAAATATTTGAATTATTTGAATTAATCCATGACAACATTTAAAAGGGCATTTCTAAATGCTTTAAGAAATCCTTGAGTCAAATGGCTATGAAAACTTTAAATATCAATACTCTTACACTTTCTCTAAATTTACAAAATAAAACTTTCTAAAAAACTAAAATGCACTTTAAATATAAAGTCTGAATTTTTCCTTTCTAAATGTTAATATCTTTGTTCAAAACTAATCTTGAAACTAAAATTCATGTCTACAATCATTTTGAAAACTAGCTTTGAAACATCTTAATAATTGAAAGTAAATATAACAATTGGATCTATCTACCCTCAAGAAATACTATAAAAACTAGCTTGAATTCTTCTAAATTCGCTAAAATTCTTGGCAATTCTATAAAATGCCAAAATAATCATCGCTAAGTAAGAACTAAATATGTTTCTTGGTTTGTTTAGAAAATAAATCTTGTAATCTCTATTAAATCTCCTAACATACACAAAAGTAGCATTTAGAAAAAAAATATTGAAACCCATAAAATAAAATTCCTTTCAACTCACTAATTTGGCTGCACAAACTTGGTTAGCTCGCAGTTGATCCCAAAGTCAACGTCCCACCTATCTGGCCACATCCTTCAACAAAGAATTAAATTCTCCCTTATCCTAACATCACAAAAGAGGTCATCACATCATATTCAATTTGAATGCTTAAAATTCCCAATATCCAACTTCATATCTTAATCTAATCAATCATAATTAACTCTGTTTCCAAACTTCTTAAATAGAGCAAGTCTTATTCTCTGATTTTTAATAAATAATTGACTAATCAAAATGGTCTAAGATTTTTTATATACCTTCTACATATACATATCAAATATAATATAAAATTTTATAGCATTATAAGTTCATTAGGTACCTCAAAATCTTCATATTTATAGATACAAAAATTGTGTAAATTCGTTTCCAGAACTGACCTCTCTCTTTTCCAAACTACATGATAATTTGTAATAAATTCCTAAAATCTTAAAACTCTCCAAATTTAAACTAGACATATAAACAAACTCGTATCCCAAATTTCATAATTTTTTAAGATCTCTAGATACCTCAAATAATTTACTAAAAAAATGATTTTCTATAAATAAACTGAATTTCAAGTAGTGAACAGTAAACTTCAAAAATTCATATAAAATTGCATACTCAACATTTTTTAGTGAATCCAACTTTAAAAATATCCTTAGGATGTCTATTTTAACATATATAAATTTGAGAATCAGATTCAAAGCCAACAAATTACAAAAATTTTCAGAAATGCTACTATTTATAGAACCCTAGATTTCCATCATCATCATCATCAAAACTTAACATTCCTTCAAACAAATTTCATAAAAGTCAACAAGAATATGAAATAACTTGAATAATACTTTCAATTTTATCATTATTCTTCCTTCTTTCTCTACCTTCTCTCTCTAAAAATTTTTCAAATGTTCAATAACTCATCTAAAATTCATATCTATAGGTAGAAATCAAAATATTGAATCTAATTTAACTTAAAGATGAAGGAATTACCTCAAGAAGGCCCTAAAAAGTCCTCGAAATTTTACCACTTCCACTCGGGCTCTCTCCCCCTTCTCACGTCTATCTTCTTCTCTTTTCTCTCTAGATTTTTCTTTCTTCTTTTTTTTTTCTTTTTGTGTTTTATAATAATGGAATGAAGGAGAAATTAGTTGGGCTATAGGAGATGGGCTAATTATCAAAAATCGGTTGGGCTAGGTTGAAAATGGATGGATTGCTTATAAAAATAAAACTTGGACTGGCCTTACTAGTAATATAAGCCCATGAATGGGGTGTTTCAGAATTAATGATAGAATTCACAGTCCTTGACATTCCACTCACATTCGCTGGGAGGAGTTCCTTCCACTTTGAATCAGAAAATTTGATCCAACATGGATGAAAAGATTGTAACCATTCATGCAGCCTCAACAATTGCACCGGTTGCTTTGAGTGTGAAGGCTATAGAAATACCTTACATGGGTGGCTTTAAAGTAGACATGATTGATAAAGTCAGCCCAATCATTGCTGGAATAATGAAGAAACATGGGTACATGCCAGGAACTAGACTCAGAAGAAATGTAAACGGCCTACCATCTTTTCCAAACTTCAAAGGTCAAACCTCTAGAAGAGGGTTGGGCTATGAATTTGAAGGGGAAGAAGAAGATGATACGTACAAGAAAGGGAAATTCATCAAATTTGTTAAGGCCTAATATACAAAGTATGTAGGAGCTGCTGAACCATGGATTTTTAAGGGAATGCTAAGGCCCGGATTTGAGATCTTCAAAGATATTCTTCAGGCAAAAATCTCTAAGGGGGATGACTTCGTGGGAGAGATAGGAAAGATGACCATTAAGGAGGAGAAACCTTAAGAACAAGCACCGCCAATGAATCCGCCTATTGACCTCACTACTTTCATTTGAAGAAGGAATTGCAAGTGTATCTTATGAAGATGTATTTGTACCCAACCCCTTTTAAGAAGAGGACATTGTTTATGTTTCAAAATTTAATGCAATCTAGAATAATTTTGCTTACATGTTTGATGTCTTTCCTATGTGCATCATAATTTGCATTTCACTAGCATATTTGAAATTCATCCTATTCAAACTCATGACATTAATCTTGTTACAATCGAAAAACCTAAGAACATATGCATTGCACTTGATACAACTCCTGAAGAGAGAGAGTGAGATTTGAAAAATTATTAAAGAAGTATGAAGAAGTCTTCACTTGGTCCTATGACGACATGCCCAGAATTGGCAGAAGCATCATTGAGCATACAATTCTGACTTATCTACATGTGAAA
This sequence comes from Boswellia sacra, assembly GCA_013180625.2. Lineage (NCBI taxonomy): Eukaryota > Viridiplantae > Streptophyta > Magnoliopsida > Sapindales > Burseraceae > Boswellia > Boswellia sacra. Next base: position 72,787 of record SNVD02013521.1, on the reverse strand, counting down.
TCAGTTAAGCAGAAGTTAAGAAGAATAAGGCCAAAGTGGGTTCAGAAAATCAAAGAGAAAGTCTCTAAACAAATTGAAGCCAAGTTTTATCAGGAACGGTTAGCCAAAATTGTGCCAATACCCAAGAAGGATGGAAGGGTTCGAATGTGCGTGGACTACCGAGACTTGAACAAGGCATCACCAAAGGATGATTTGCCTTTGCCTCATATCGATGTGTTATAGATAGTGCTACCGCTAGTGTGATGTTCTCTTTTGTAGATGGGTTTTCTGGGTACAATCAGATAATGATAGCCATTAATGAAGACAAGATGAAGACAACCTTCATTACAGAATGGGGAACTTATTTCTACAAGGTGATGCCTTTTGGTTTGAAGAGTGTAGGGGCTACTTATCATCGAATGGCGACAATGCTATTTTACAATATGAAGCATAAGGAGATAAAAATTTATGTAGATGACATAATGGTGAAGTCCGAGACCCGAGAGGGTCACTTTGAAGCCTTACATAGATTCCTAGAAAGGGTGAAGAAATACAAGATGCGGTTAAATCTAAAAAAGTGTGTCTTCAGAGTTAACTCGGGGAAGTTGTTGGGGCTTATAGTTGGCAAGAAAGGGATAGAAGTAGATCCAGACAAGGTGAAGGCCATTACAGAGATGTTGTCACCTAAGACCAAAAGAGAAGTTTGAGGGTTTTTAGGGAAGATCAAGTATATGAGTCGATTCATCACTAAACTAACAACCATTTGTGTACTGATCTTTAGGCTTTTGAAGAAGAATCAACCGGTAGAATGGAATGATCAGTGCCAAGAAGCATTGAAAAGAATTAAGAAGTACTTGTAGAACCCACCGGTTTTGAGGCCGCCAAAACCTGGGAAGAATTTAATTCTTTACTTAGCTTTTGAGGAGGAGGCTATCGGTGCTATGTTGGCACAAGAAGATGAGAAAGGTGTAGAGCACACCGTCTATTATTTTAGCAAGAAGCTGCTGCCATATGAGATGAAGTATAGCTACGTGGAGAAAACCTGCTTAGCCATGGTCTGGCTCTCAAAGAAACTGAGGCATTATTTTCAGTCTTACAAAATTAAGGCTGTCTCAAATAAGGATCCGATGAAGTATATTTATGAGGCATCAACATTGGTAGGGAAGTAGCAAGATGGCTGGTACAGTTATCAAAATTCGACATTGAATATGTTACTAAGAATGTTGTGAAAGGAAGAATAATAGCAGGATTCTTGGCCATAACCTGATTGACGACAATGAACCATGGGAGTTGGAATTCCTAGATGAACATATATGGGTAATCTCGATAATGGGATGGAGAACGTTATTTGATGGAGCTGTTAATCGTAACAATGTTGGAATAGGAGTTATTCTAGTGTCACCAACTAAAGAAGTCATCCCACTCGCCAAAAAGTTGGAGTTCAAAGTCACCAATAATATGGCCAAGTATGAAGCCTGCGCCTTTGGTTTAGAAATTGTGAGTGCCATAGGTATTAATGAAGTGGAGGTGTTGGGAGATTTCAAGCTAGTCATCTCTCAAGCCAATGAAGATTGGGATTTATGAGGAGGGAGGTTAAAGCCCTACCTTGAACACATCAGAAGGTTGATTGGGAGGTTCAAGCAGTGCACATTCACCCATCTTCCTAGAAGTGAAAATCAGATGGCTGATGCATTGGCTTTGTTGGCATCAGTATGGGTAAGCACACAAGAATTATCGGTGAGACCAATTGTGATATCACATGCATGGGGTTCCTGTTACATGGAGCCTTATGTAACGAAAGTCGAACTGGCTAAGAAGCCATGGTTCTACAACTTAAAGAAATATCTAGAAAATAGGAGTTTGCCTGGGGAGGCCAACGAGAAGGATAGGGTTGTGTTACATATGCTGGTCCAACAATTTGCTTGTCATCAGGGGATGATGTACAAGAGAATACCAAAAGGGATCTACCAAGGTGTGTGGATGAGAAAGAAGCAAAGAGACTTATGGAAGAAATCCATAGCGGTGTATGTGGGCTACACATGAATGGGCTAGTGCTTGCAAAGAAGATCATGTGGCAAGGATTTTATTGACTAACTATGGAGATAGACTGTGTCTAATTTGTGAAGAAGTGTCACCAGTGCCAGATTAATGGAAGCTTGATCCATCAACCACCCTTGGAACTATAAGGGATGACTACACTATGGCCCTTTGCTGCATGGGGCATCGATATTATAGGCGAAATAAGGTCGTCAGCCTCTAATGGACATCGATATATGGTGGTGGCAATCGATACTTCACCAAATGGATAGATGTTGAGTCCTATATTAAGTTAAGGGAGAAGCAAATGGTGAAGTTCATTGAGAAGAATATCATATACAGATTTGGGGTACCATACCATGTGATGGATGATAATGGGGCTCATTTTCAGGCTGAGACTAGGGCTTTGTTTGAGAAGTATAGAATTGAACACCATAAGTCGTCTCCATACCAGCCACAAGCCAATGGGGGTGTAGAAGCGGCTAATGAGAATATCAAGAAGATGTTGGCCAAGGTGATGCAGACATATAAAGATTAGGCAGAGAAGTTGCTGTTTGTGTTATGGGGTTATAGAATGACACCCAGAAGTTCCACTGGTATGACGCCATTCTCGTTGGTATATGGTCTAGAAGTAGTTCTCCCAATTGAGATAGAAATGAAATCAGTGAGAGTTTTGATTAAAGCAGAATTTCCTGAAGAGGAATGGGTTCGTAATAGATATGAAGAATTGGTCATGATTGATGAGGAAAGAATAAAGGCTAGGTATCACATGTAGCTATTCCAAAAACGAGTTGCTCGAGTTTTTAATAAAAGAATAAAGGTAAGGAAGTTCAAAGAAGGGGAGTTAGTCCTCAAGCAAGTGAGACCAGTTGTGTTTGATCCAAGAGGGAAGTTTAAACCCAACTAGGAGGGTCCATTTGTTGTGACAAAGGTCATGTCCAGCGGAGCCTTCATTTTATCAGATATGGAAAGGAATGAGTTCATTGAGCCCATCAACATGGACAGGTTGAAGAAATATTACGTATAAAAAAAAGTGAGAAAAATAATTAGTCAGAAAACTAGAAATTGCTGATTAATGATAGGAGTTGTATTATTGTGCACATATTGTTCAAAGAGCAAAGATTGTACTCTTATTAATAAAATATAACTGTTTGGAACAAATATGTCTTTTGGAATGTCATATTATTTTGCATAACAACAGAGAGGAAACATTGAACATCTAGCTAAACCAAGAAACTAACAATGTGATCTCTGCCTCTTTGACGGACTACGAATAGGCTCACTGTATCACTCACAGCACTGCGTAGCTCGAATAACAGGATCAGGAATGGAAGCCTAAAAGGTCACCCAATCCTTGTATCGATCGTTAGCCTCAAAATCTAGATCATGGAATAGATTCCTCTCAATGGTGAGATGTGCCCAAGAATCTCTCACACGCTATAGATAACAAGCAAATAGTCTCCTGGGATCGAAGGTAGTCAATGAATCCACAATCTTTTGCTTCTGACTATACTGTCGATGTAGCCTAGCAGGATCATAGAATGAACTGTGGATAAAGCCCGCTAGAGGCACGCATGTAATATATATCCCTATGATCACATGCTCTAACCTCCACCATGGACAGTGCAAGAGAATTTGAGTATCAAGAATAACTTGGAGCCAATCAATCTAAGAAGAGCGTCTTTGGAGTCTCCTCCTCGTACGAAGCTGAGGGCTATAATCGAAAATGCCTCCTTCAAGCGGTGCAAGAATAGATAATCTCTCTTGTAACAAAATCTAAGAAAGAAGGAACAAAGAAAAAAATAAGAAAAGAAGCCTGCTAAGTCAAAAACCATAAAAGGGCAGCTTAGGCAAACATTAAGGCAAGCTTGCTAAACTGAAAACCCGAAAATAACAGTTTAGGCAAAAATTAGGGTATGAGAAGAAGAAGAGCCCGCTGAGTTGAAAACCAAATAAGGGTAAGTCAGACAAAAGTTAGTGCAAGCTCGCTAAGTCAAAAACCCATAAAAGGGTGACTGAATCAAAAGTTAGAGCATAAAAAGAAGAAAAAAAACCTAAAGAAGCAGAAGACTACCACTGTATCTTTGACTTGGATCCATCTTGATACGATTTAGTCCAATCAATGTCTCTACCAAAATCAAGGGAATTGCTATGAAATTGGGACCCATCTAAAGAATGATAGTCACAAGATGTAAATCTCCGAGGCAGTTCGATGAGACCAACATAAACTGTGCAAGAAGAGAAAACCAAAAAAGGCAAAGCCAACCAGATGAAACCCTATCCATCCTCTGGAACAAAGGCATGATAGAGGATAATGTAACTCTACCACCCCTGGTGGAAATCGGGAAGTCGAAGAAGTGGGCAAGATCAGATGTTGATGGTGTCTGGATAGCCGAAAGAATAAGGCTCTCAGAACTAGATGAATGATGACTGAGTATGGCAGAGAATTCCTCATACAAAAGGCAAAGCTTTTTCCCGTTGAAGTGGAAGACATGATCGTGAGAATCCCAAAAGGTTGCAAGGTCCTTTAGAAAAGGGATGTGGAGCTTAACGTGACGAAGGAACTTTAGACGATAGAGATCGATAAGCTCGAATCGTTTCCAGTCCTGATCCCTCAAATGCCTTAGAAAGAGCTGGAAAATCTACAGAGAAGCTTCAGACATGTTGAATGACACGAAGAGGTGTTAATGTGAAGAAAGAAATAAGAGAAATGAGAGAAAAGGTGCATAGAAGTGGCCGGAAGGAACAACACTTAAATAGTGCACAAATCGAGAAGGAATTATAAGAGAACCGTTGGTAGGCCATCTGACTATCGATCAATTATTGCAGGGTAGTTGGCCGACTATCAGATAGCGCCCCGACTATTAGATAGCCACCCGACATTCTGATGGCTGGCCAACAGCTATTTGGCTTATCAGCCCATTTACACGATCCTTTGACTTCCGTAACATGTACTGACAAATGGTTTTGAGCACATGGCTTCTAGATTTTGAAGTGTTGTTCATAATTGAATAACTGATGATGTAGAAACAAATTCAAGTGGATTTAGATGTAAATTTAGTACAATGCGCAAAATGTATGGAATCAGAAATAAAGAAGTTTTATTAAATCTTCGAATTTATTTGATTACACATCATGAAAGTTCATACATGGAAGCAAAATACACAAAAAAAAAAAAAAAATCCTGACGAAAGCTGGTGGTGACAGTCCTAACTCATCGCCATCATTATAAATATTGAAGGAGGAAGCGATGATTTGAGCCTGAAGGCGCTCCACCTCATGCTGTAGACGAGTGACTTCTTGACGATCTGTCTGACCAAGTAAAAAAACATATAGTTAGAAGAACTACTAAGATAGAAACCATACATACATGGATTATAGAAAGACACCTTACCTAATATCAGTGAGATATCTGTAAGATATACCCATGCAAAGTCGCATACATGCAAAAAACTTGCTCCATGGAATACCTTGGCACCTACATTGCATTGTATTCCTATTGGCGACAAATGAAAGAGAATTTGAGAAATGAACAATCAGGAAACTTACCAAAGTGGCGTCCTATGGAGCAAAAGGGATGGGCATGTTCAGATCCCCGGTGATCACATGGCTATGGTTCAACCCGTTGTCATCCCACGTGTAGATGACATTATTAGGGTAAGCCTAAAGATCACTGATCACATGATCCACTAGAGCAGCAAGAGCAACTGAAGTAGCTGGATGAGGTGGTTGTTGAGCCGCTATAGAAAAAAAAGCCAAAGTGCTTGTACCTGAAGAAGGGGCTCTCAATCTCTTCCCATGACGAACGAAAGAACTACCCGAGCGACTAGACATTGTCAAAGGATGAGGAGTGTCAGTAGTAGATTGGCTGGGCCTAGTATACAACAAGGTAGCTCAAGCCCATTCAACATAAGGAGTCGATGTCAATGGGAACTTGATGGTACTCAAGTGAAACCCAGTCGTGTAGACCGATACCTCTAGCTCCATAGCCAAGTCGGTTGAATCAATCTTCAGAATTGGTGGTAGAGGAGGAACCGAACGGCGTGTCGGGCCCTCAAACCAATCGCACACGCGTTCACCCAAATACCACATCATGCAGTTTACAGGAGGAAAGAGGATGCGGTATAAGTTGAAAGGGGCAGCAATTCTCATAGCTTTAAACCAGCGCTCCTTGGCACCCTACCACTCAGAATGAATCTGCGAAGGAATAAGGCATGGTAAGAATCTGGAATAAATGAAATATTGGCTATAAATTCTTTGTTACCTTGTCCTAGGTCAAAGTGTGAATTTAATCATGAAAAAAGTCTAGCTCGTGAGATCTCTCAAGCTCTGCATGACGTGCAACCCACCTCTTCATCTGAGGAAAAGAAGAATCCTCACTAGTAGGAAGAGGAGAGGGTAGAACTCCCAATTCATATGCCCACATCTATCATGGATGATACAGAATTAGAAATAGGGGTCATGACACTAAAACACGAATGTGTGAAAAAGAAAGAAGTTACCTCAATAACTGCAGCAAATGTAGAAACCCTGATAATGCCTTAACAAGCCTGATCCAAGCCAAAATGCAGCTGACCGAGAGCAACACGACCCTAATCAAAATTTTTTGCTCGATCAAGATGCTAGAAGGTAGGAAGCAGAGTCATAGTAGTAATGTTCAACACATTGGAGAAGAGCATCATATCGAGTAGATAAACTATGAAGTTACGAGCATACTGATCCACCTCAACAGGTACTAATCCACCTCAACAAGGGTCAGATTGAACCTCTGTTTCCAATATTCCTGCAAAGGAGCATATCGAATGGAAACATCATTCTTGACTTTCACCTCACGTCTAAGAAGATCTTGAATTAATCTATGTTGATCTGCTGAGTTTGTAATACAGGCATTAATAGGAATCAAATCGCCACTACATGGGAGATCAGCCAAGGCGGCAAATCCAAAGGCATATTGGTCATCTCACCGAATAGAAGATGGAATGTGTATCCATCCACCTCTCACACAAAGCAGCTAATGCCCGATGATTAGTGTACCACTGAGCATGCGAAACACAAGTGATGAACTCATAGAAACCGGTATCAATGACCCTTCTCCTTACTCCATCATTCTCTATCTCTAGGAAACAACTATGGCCTCCAGAAAATGCCCCACACATCCTATTCTTGTGATAGTCCTAAAGCAAGAAATTAAAGTTTCTAAATGAATGCAAGCCTAAATACATTCAAAGAAAACAGAAAAGGCAAGATATGAAGAGACCGAGTACTAGGTTGATCATATGAGAAGCAACATGATAGACAGCTGACACTCCTGATCTTTTGGAAAACCCTTAATATCAATATCTAGGTCGGATCAGACTTGCCAAGGTGGATTGGACATCCCGCCATTAGAAAGAAGAAGTTGAGATGAACACGTACAAAAAGATCGAAAGCGAATCGGATGAAAAATGAAGAAGTTATGCGCGAATAAAGACAAGAATGGAAGAAAGGGCTTTATAGAAGCCCCCAACTGTCGGTCGATAGTCAGACAGCTGTTGTTCAATCATTGGGGGGCCATCAGATAGCCAGGCGACTATCGACAGCTAACCGGCCATCCCCCAATAAAGGGCCAAGCAGGAAAGAGAGAAAAGGGAAAGAAAGAAAGAAAAAAGGAGAAGAGAGAGAAAAAGAGAAGGAAAAGAGAGAAAAAAGAAAAAAAGAAGAAAGAGAAAAAGAGAGAAAAGAAGAACAAAGAGAAGAGAGAGAAAAAGAAAAGGAAAAGAGAGAGAGAAGAAAGGGAAAAAGAAAAGGAAAAGAGAAGAGAAAAAAAGGGGATTTCCTCATCAACCTTAAGACACTTCCGACGGAATCGGTCACAAGCACTCAACCATGGCAATTATTTAACAACTCACAAGGAAAGAAGAGCAACCTTAGTCGATAGAATCTTCGACTAAGATCAGATGGAAGAATTCCTCCAGATACTGGAAAGTAATCTATTCAAGAATGCACTAAACAAGGTAAGAATTCGAATTGATTTTTACATCATCAAGAAATTTTTTGAATTTTGCAAGAACTTGCAAAATCAAATCCCCAACAAGTCCAAGAATTTGGAACCTCCCCAATGAAGAATGACCAAACATAATCAAGAGATTTTCCCCAGTGGATTGGAAGGAATCAGGAATAGAAGCTTGAGCATTAAACCCGTTGAGTACGAAATCTAAAGCAAATTAAGGAAACTTGAAGAATAATTAGAAGGAGGGCAGAAAACTCAATGAATGCAAAATCTGAAAAGATCAAATATGAACGAAGAATGCTTAGCTGAAGGCATGAAGAATGAAAAGGTCTAAAAACCATGAAGCAATGCATGACAGAAGTCCCGATGGGCATGCATTAGAAGGAAACCTTAAGACGCAGGTGCACTTAAGAATATTTTAAGCCCATCGAATACGCACAAGCCCTAAAAAGAGGCGCACTAAAGAGTTTTGAAAATTGTAAGAAGTAGGTGCACTTAAGAGTGTTTCAAGCCTTTAGAATAGGCGCATTGAAGTGTGTTACCAAACTCTAAGAAGTAGGTGCACTTAAGAGTGTTTGAAGCCCTTAGAATAGGCGCATTGAAAAGTGTTACCAAATCCTAGGAAGTAGGTGCACTGGAGAGTGTCTCGTCATAGCATTATAAGGGTGCTTTCTAGCCCTTGAATTGGCACATCTGCCCTTGAATAGGCACACTCACCTTAGATAGGCACGTTCGCCCTTGGATGGGCACACTTGTCTTAGATAGGCACGTTTGCCCTTGGATGGGCACCTCAGTCCTTGAATGGGCACACTTGTCTTAGATAGGCACCTTGGTCCTTGAATGAGCACACTCACTTTAGATAGACACGTTTGTTTTTAGATAGGCACATTAGTCCCTTAATGGACACACCCTTTGCACGAATAGAAGGGAGTGGTGAGAAAGTCTAAAAGAAGGAAGAAAAAGTCGAAGATGTTGAGATGGAAGAAAGAAAGACAAAGTAAGAGTACTCTGTCGACTTTTATGTCTCACAAACGTCTCCAAAGTAGGGGGTAAGATATGGACACTGAATTTTTTAGGCTTAATGAAGGAATGAAAATGGATGTCGAGCAAAGAAAATGGCCAAAATGCCCTTGAGAGTCAAGAAGAGAAGGGTGAAAAGAAGTTGATAAAGAGTCTATAAAACTGATACATGACTTTGAAAAGTCAACAAAAATTAATCTGGGATGAATTTGCCGATGAGTTTTCGAAAGTTATGTGCGATAAAAGGAGCAAAGGTTCAAAGGGACTGCATCGAAGGATGATAAAAAAGGAAGGGACCAAACGAAAATTGGCCAAACAACCATCAGACAGCCACATGACTATCCAAGATAGTCACCCGATCAGCTGACAGCCGCCAAGCTATTGGCCATTGGCTGGGCGTCCATGAGATGGCAGCTCAGCTGTCCTAAGATGTTCATCCGACTCTAGTTGGTTTATTTCTAGAAATTTGCTTAGAAAACTTCCTTCGTCGTTTGCACCCCTCTCCTATATAAACCCTACTCCTTTCACTTTGCAATACACATCGATTATCGAATACTATCATCTTTCTCCTTCTTGAAGACACGCTCAAGAATTTGAGAAGTCTTTTCCAATATCATTTTATAGGCGTTTTATTGCTCTAAACACGAAAAGGGCACATCTTGAGAGTAGAATTCTCTCCTCCCTCCTATTCTCTTTTATTTTTCTTGCTTAGAAGCAGTATGTTTAGGATCTTATTTTATGCTTAGGAGCATATATGGGGTTATTATGAATTATGCTAACCCAATTTGTTTTGTAACGTGGAAATGCTTCTCAAGATAAGTCATCTTTCCTTTCCTTATTCAGAAACATGCTTAGGAATTTATTTTCTTTGCGAATGCTTAAAATCATGATTAGGAGAACATGTTTAGAATCATGCTTAGGAGCACATGATTAGTATCATGTTAGCAAAACTTAATTGCTTTGATGAATGCTAGGAAATAGCATAGAATAGGTAGAATTACCATTTTACCCTTGAATGTCTTGTTTGAGCTAGAATAGTTATGATTGATTTCAATTGTTTGAATTAGGCTAGAAATGTCATGATTAGGTAGAATATGCCATGATAACCATGACTAGGCTAGAAATGCCATGATTCTTAATTAGTTGATATAAATTATGCTAGAATAGCACTAGATATAATACCATGATCGAATTTATTAAATCTAGGCTAGAATGCCATGACACTAGGTTATGGCATTGTTTGAATTATAATTTATGAATGTATGAATGTTTGTATATCATGAAGTGTAATTGCATGATGCATGAAGTAATGGTGGACTCACATTGATGGTAAGGGACCATCGTCAAGAATGTGTGCCTTAGCTTTGGATATGTAAGAAACTTGAATAGACGTTGAATAGACTCACATGTGGTGGTGAGGAATTCATCATCTATTGAGTTTCGAATGTATGTGAATGTATAGAACATTATATTATTGTTGAATAGCAATGTTGTAATCCTTCCCCTTCCTTCATGTATGACGAACATATAATCTATTCTCCTCCCTCTTTCTTTGTTTGAATATACAACTATTTTGATTGAACAATCACTCAACATGTTTAATAAAGATAAAAATGAGAATGTCTGCATAAAATGAACCATTTAAGTGGACTAAGTAACATTACGAGATATTCTTATTTGGTATTTTCCAAATGGAGGCCGGATCCACATCCGAGTGGGTCGAAAGACTCGTACCTAACTTCTCGAACCCATCTCTGAAGGGATAAGGGTAGTTTACGCCCCTGAGCGAGGGGTCAGATTACTCCCATTCATTCCCAATTGAATAATTAGTTGGCGATTCCTTTCTCTAGACGTGCCCATGCATGGCTCGTTGTGTTCTCTTAAGTCTCGAAAGAGGCTTTGACATAGTGTCGTGGTTGTAAACGCTTGGGAGAAAATGAAAGCCCCATTCACAAACCCTCGCTGATTTCATTTTTATCTCAATTGGTAGAACCGCTTCTTAACCATATACCAATGAGAAAGGCATCATACCTATTGAGCTTCTAGGTGTCGTTCTATAACCCCATAACACAAAGAACAGCTTCTCCTCTGATCATTGTATGTTTGCACCATCTTTGCTAACATCTTCTTAATGTTCTTATTGGTCACTTCTACTGCTCCGTTTGCTTGTGGCCGATATGGAGACAACATATAATGTTAATCCCATACTTCTCAAACAAGGCCTTAGTTTCAGCCTGAAAATGAACTCCATTGTCAGTCACGACGTGAGGCATCCTCCAAACCTATACATGATTTTTTTTTTAATGAACTTTGTGGTCTGCTTTGCCCTTAGTTTACTGTAGGACTCAACTTCTATCCACTAGGTGAAGTAGTTAATTGCCACCACCATATATTGATGCCCATTAAAGGCTGATGGCCTCATCCCACCTATAATGTCAAAAACCCATGTATCAAAAAGCCATAGCACTATCATTCTTTATAGCTCCAGGGGTGGTTGGTGAATCAAATTTCTATTGATTGGCACTAGTGACACCTCTTCACAAATTGGACACAATTTGTCTCTATGGTTAACTAGTGAAAGCCTTACCTTATTATCTGCTTTGCAAGCATTAGCTCATTCATATGTGGCCCATATACACCACTATGGATTTTCCCCATAAGCCTTCTAGCTTCTCTCTCATCGACGCATCTTAATTGCATCTCTTCTAGCATTCTCTTGTACATTTCTCCTTGATGACAAGTAAATTGTTGGGCCAACCTTTGTAGTATAGCCCTATCTTTTTCATCGACCTCATCTAGTAGAATCATCTCTTCTATGTACCTCTTCAAATCATAAAATCATGGCTTCTCATCCACTTTGATTTCCATTACGTGGAGTTCCATATAGCAAGGACCCAATGCTTGTTATATGACTATTGGTCTCATTAATAATTCTTGGGTATTTGCCCAAAGGAATGCCAACAAAGTTAAGGCATTTGCCATTTGAATCTCATTTCTAGAAAGATGGGTGAAGGTAAAATGCATGAACCTCACAATCAACCTTCTAATGTGCTCAAGGTACGGTTTCAACTTTCCTTCCCTTAGACCCCAATCTTCATTGGCTTGAGAGATTACTAGCTTTGAATCTCCCAAAGCTTTTATTCCATCAGTGCCTATCGTAGCCATGATTTCTAGCCTAAAGGTGCAGGATTCATATTTAGCCATGTTATTGGTGACTCTGAACTCCAACTTCTTGGCGAAGGGAATGACTTCTTCAGTTGGTGATACTAGAATAACTCCTACTCCAACATCGTTTCTGTTGATAGCTCAATCAAAGAACATCCTTCATCCTACTACTAAGATTACCCCTAGATGTTCATCTGGGAAATTCAACTCCCCTGGTTCATCATCGTCGACCATATTCACGGCTAAGAATTCTGCTACTACTCTTCATTTTACCACCTTCATTATGACATACTTAATGTCAAATTCTGACAATTGAACCAGCCATCTTGCCAGCTTGCTGACCAATGATGGTGCTGCATAGAGATACTTCATTAGATCATCCTTTGAGACAGCCGTAATCTTATAACACTAAAAGTAGTGCCTCTACTTCTTTGAGAGTCATACCATGGCTAAGCATGTTTTTTCCACATAACTATATTTTGCCTCGTATGGCGGCAACTTCTAGCTAAGATAATAGATGGCATGTTCCACATTGTACTCGTCTTCTTGTGCTAGCATAGCACCAATTACCTCTTCTTCAAGAGCCAAATAAAGAGTCAGATTCTTGCTAAGTTTCGACAGCCTGAAAACTGGCAGATTTTGCAAATACTTCTTAATCTTCTCAAAATGCTTTTTAGCATTGATCATTCCACATTATTGGTTGATCCTTCTTTAGAAGCCTGAAGATTAGTCCAAAAACTGTTGTCAATTTGTTAATGAATCGACTGATGTATTGAATCTTCCCAAGAAACCACAAACTGTTGGCATCTAAATAATAGCCTTAACCATGCGTGGATCTTCCTCTATCCTCTTCTTGCCAACTACGAACCCCAATAGCTTCCCAAAGGTGACTCCAAAAACACACTTTTTCAAATTTAGCCTTAGCTTATGCTTCTTCACCTTTTCTAGGAACCTGTCTAAAGCTTCAAAATGACCATCTCAAGTTTCAGATTTCACCATCATGTTGTTTACAAACTTCTATATCCTTATGCATCATGTCATGAACTAGTGTTGACGCCATTTGTTTGGTAGGTCACCCCTACATTCTTCAACCTAAAGGGCATCACCTTGTAACAATAGGTTCCCTACTCCGTAATGAAGACTTTTTTTATCTTGTCTTCATTGGCCATCATTGTTCGGTTGTAACAAAAAAATCCATCTACAAAGGAGAACATCACACTGGTGGCAACACTGTCCATTAGCACAATAATGTAAGGCAAAGGAAAGTCATCCTTCGGTGAGGCCTTATTCAAGTCTTGATAATCAACACACATTCAGACCCTTCTATCCTTCTTGGGCACTGGCACAATATTGGCTAACCATTTTGGATACTTCACCACATCTAGAAACTTGGCTTCAACCTATTTGGAGACTTCTTTCTTGCTTTTCTAAGTCCATTCTAGTCTTAACCTCCTCAGCTTCTGCTTAACTGACTTCATGCATGGATATGTTGGAATCGTATGCTCAACGATACTTCTATCGATTCCAGGCATGTCATCATAGGAGTAGACGAAGACTTCTTCATGTTTCTTTAATAATTTTTCAAATCTCTCTCTCTCTCTCTTCAAGAGTAATATCAAGTCAATGCATATGTGCTGATTATCATGCACAGTTCCATCAGCAGTGCTTAATCTTGACGCTTCTCCTCCTTGATCATCATCTTCTCAATCTTCGTAGCCAAGTCATACCCTCTGGAATATGTCCTTGAAAATCTTGAATCTAGGCTTCAACATTCCCTTAGAAGCCCATGGTTCAGTAGCTCCTACATACTTTATATCTTGAGCTTTGACAAACTTGATGAAAACTCCCTTCTTGGGCTCAAAATCTCCTTCATCTTCATCGGACATGTAACCTAACTCTTTTCTAGAAGTTCAACCTTTGAAATCTGGAAGGGATGGCGAAGCACTTTCACTCTTCCCAAGCCTTGTTCCTGGCAAGTATCCTTGTTTCTTCATTATTCTGGCTACAATTGGACTGACTTCATCTATCGTGGCTACATAGAAGCCTCCCATATAAGGTATCTCCCTAACTTTCACACTTAAAGTAGCAGGTGCAATTGTTAAGGATACATGAATGGTCACAATCTCCCCATCCATATTGAATTGAATCTTTTAATGCAAATTGGAAGGAACTCCACCAAGTGGATGGAACCATGCTTGATGCAACAAAGCAGTAAAAGTGATGGGAATGTCAAGTACAGTGAACTCAATCATTACTTCAATAGGTCTAGTATTCACTAACACTTTAAAAATCCCAATAGCACTCCTCTTTGAGTCATCATAAGCCCTGATCATTATCTCACAAGGCTCAAGGTTATCTTTACTGTAATATTTATGCAATATCTTCATAGGCACAATATTGATAATAGATCCATCATCCACCATGATGCAAGGAGACTTCTTCCTACCAATCTCTGTAGTGATAAATAATGGCTTGTTGTGATTCTTTCCTCTAAAAGGTAAATCATCATCAGTGAAGGTGATTATGCCCTTCTTATTTACCCCCTTAGGTTTCCTTCCAGTCATGGAAGTCAACATCTCATTTGGAATGCCAGCCATTAATATCTCCACCTTTGCCAAAGCCTTTGCCATGGCTTCTTTATGCTTTTAATGAGATCAATAAGTCCCAAATGCTAGCATTCGCTTGAGTTTTCTTAAAGTTTTTGATGACTTGGTCTTCTTCTTCTTTAGCTTCTTCCTTGGCAACTGCTTTGCCCTTCTTAATGGTCTTCTCTTTTTTGATTTATTTTTTCTTCTCCTTCTAATGGTAAAATCTGCCACTCCTTATCACTCCTTGTACATTCTCATTCTCACCCTCAATTGTTTCTCCCTCAACTCTCACTTCTTCTTCTTCATCACTATTAAAGTCAGCCCAAAAGTTTGGAAGGGTTTTGACTTTAGGAATATAATGCCAAATACCCATGACTTTCACTTCTTTGTACCTTCTAGGCAAGCTCTTTCTTCTCCTAATACTTTCACCTTTCTTCTCTTTACTAGCTTTACTACCCTTCTTCACCTTAAGTCTTCTAAGTGGTGCACCTCTTCTAGCCCTTTTTTTAACCATCCACTTCTTGGCAAAGGCATTTGTTGGTGTGGACTTGTTCTTGGCGGATGCCACTTCATCTTCTATCTCAATTTCTTCTTTAACTACTTTATGTTGTTCTTCTTCCTTATAGTCACTAAGCCATACAAATTTGGGCTCTGGGCTTTGCTTGACTCCTTTTACTGTAGTAGTGGTCCATCCACCCTTTTTAGTGTAATTCTAGGCTACCGAAGGAATGGGCTCTTCTTCCAACCTTTTGATAACCTCCTTAGGCTTTTCTTCCTTGGGCTTTTTTTTCATGGCCAACTTCTAATGAACCCTTCTTCTTGCTTAAGCCTGGACTTCTCTCTTCTCTTAGCTCTCTCGGCTCTGCTTGATCCACCCTTTTCTTGAAAAGAGTTCATCACTTGCCCCTCAGTCAAGCCCTACCAATAATGTTGGTCGTTGGAGGAGGTAGCCAATTATAGTTAGGTAATAGGTTGCTTCTAATGTTAGGCTCTTGCATCTCTGAATCAAGATTTTGACCCTTGTTAATTAAATCTTGGATATTATGGGCAAAGATAAGTGTAATCGTCAGTCTTGTGATCGATCACTTGGTGGAATTCATTCTTCTTGTGATGCCTCCAATTCCTTGGTAGTGGATTTTGAAACTCTCTCGGTGGTAATGGGTACAAGATCTGTTCAGCTCTCAATCTTACGAAGATATGTGACAACTATCTTCCTAAACGACTGAATTTTCTTTGTTGGGCGACTACTTTCACCTTGACATTCTTCATGCTGGACCTACTAGCTTGATGATACTTCCCCTGATTTCTTATGGGGTAATTGTTGTTGCTTCTCTTCTACTAGGCCTCCAAATTTTTCATTTGGATGCCTGAATCATAGAAGTCTTCTAATGTTTTGATTGGAAACTCGCAAGTCCATCACTGATGAAGGGACGGGCTTTATTGATTACCATACAAACCCGGTCATTTTTCATAGGCCTCATGGTCATCTTAGCAACTTTGGCCTTCTAACAGACCAAGTATTCTAAAAATGTTTTATTCGGCTTTTGGCGCGTAGTCTCCAAATCCCTCAACTTTGCCCCCAGTTGGGTATTATGGTAATATTATTCCACGAACTGCTCGCATGACTCTTCCCAATCCTTTCGAGCTCTTCCAAGAAGATCATGGTACCATAATATCACATCATCTTCTAAGGATAGCATGAAGTACTTCAAGATATACTCCTTCGATAAAGGAGTGGTAGGCATGGTAGCAACATACTATCTCAAATAAGTTTTTAGATTCCCCTTTCCATTGAATTTAGGCAAGCCTGGCATTCAAAACTTTGGTGGCAAATCACTATCTCTAATGAGCAACATGCCATCTTAGTCTTTCACCCCTTTCAGTCCTTTCTTATTCAAGAGGGATTGGACTTTCTCTATGCCTTTGGTCAACTGCCTAACTTATTTGAGCTCATTTTGGTTACCTGGGCCTTTCCCTCTATCTCTACCTTGCCTAGTCTCACCCTCATCACCACCATTTCCTTCGGGCAGCAGTTGGATTGTGTGGTTAGGCCCATTCTGCATGACTTCTATAAGTTAAGCTATTTGTTGTTAAAAAGCGGTGATGTCAGCCCACACTTTGAGCCATCTTAGCATTGTTATTGTTGGGTGCGACCATTTTGCAACTGGTTCCTCTTGTCTTGTCAAATGACCACATCGTCTAACCTAAGCTATGATGGCTGCAAAACAAAAGTGTTAATGCCATGCATACATGCATGTATGCATGATATGATGCATGCTCGTACAAGAGCATGACATTTTTTTAGCCTTCCAACCATATCTTTCCCGCACACGTGACATCGAGTCTCTTTTCGTACGATTTTTGGCCTTATTCCTAAGTCAACATAATGGGATGTGGGAATGCAAGATTCTCTCTCCTAATTCTAACATTCAAGTTGATGTGGGACTCTCCATGATTATCATAACATGGCTTCTAAACATCATGATAACCTTAACTAATGGCACATGCCCCCATTTTGTTCTTATGGGTGAGTTGGCATGTGGAATTCATTTATGGTTCCATGAGGTTTGAGTTAATATTATGCTAATTATGAGGAATTTACATCCATAGACATGCATCTCAACATGGGTTTTGGATATTCATCCGATTAGAAATTTCTAGATTTATCTACATGGGCATGAGTCTCAAGGGTCCAAAGTCTGGGCTCTTTCGAGCGATAGATGCCCCCTTGGGTCTGTCTCTTTTTATACCAAATCAATAGTATGTGCTCAAAGGTGGTGACACCAACATGAGTCACCTAAGGGTCAAATGGAGCTCAAGACTTCTCATGCCAATGCCACACATGTAGTTAAGGTTGTTCGTGCTCATTGTCTACAAAGTATAGTGATACAAGGACCCAAAATATTAACATGAGGTATTAGAATTTGGTATCCCAATCGAAATCAACTACTCTAATCTCCAATGAGTCGCCACTGTGAACGAGGCTTTCATCCCACCAGAGCTTTTGCGACCATGACACTGTATCAAAACCTCTTTCGAGACTTAAGGGAACACAAACAAGCCATAGGCACATTTGGAGAAATGAAGTCACCAACTTATTATTCAATTGGGAATGAATGGGGCAAGAAGTTAAGTATGAGTCATTCGCCTCACCCATATCAAAATCTGGCCTATACTAGGGTATACCAAATAAAAATAACGCATGTTGTTATACGGTCTGCTTCAGTGGTTTGTTTTATGAACACATTTTCAATTTTATCTTCTTTAAGAATGTAAGGTGATATTCAATCAAAACAGTTGTATATTCATACAAACAAAGAGGGAGGAGAATAGAGTTACATTTCCTTTCAAACATGGGGGATAGGGAGAGGATTACATCATTTGTTCTTAAAAAATAAACTCTACTTCTAACACTTCAAATATCCATTCATTCATAGGATTCATTGCATTATAAATTCAATATAAACATTCAAGTTGAGAATCGATAGATAAGGAATTCCTCACCACCATATGTGAGTCTATTCAATATCCATCAAATCTCTGCATACACATTCATGCATTCAATTATTACTATAAGCAATGGTCCCTCACCATCAATGTGACTTTGTCATCACTTCATGGCATCATTCTAATCGTGGTATATTCATACATTTATTCATATCAATCAATTAAAATACAAGGCCATAATCTAGAATCATGGTACTTCTATCTAGATTTGATAATTCTATCATGGCATTCCAGCCAAAGCATGGCATATTCTAACCTAATTTTGGCACTCATGGCATATTCTAGCCTGATTCAATCAAGCAAGACAAAACATGGCTATTCTAGCCTAACTAAAGCAATCAAAGCAAATCATGACAATTCTTGCCTATTTTATTGCTATTTCCTAGCATACTTCAAAGCAATTATAAGTCTTCCTAACATGATTCAAATCATATGCTCTTAAGCATGATTCTAGGTATGTGCTCCTAAGCATGATTCTAAGCATTTGCAAAGAAAATAAACTTCTAATCATGTTTCTACATAAATGAGGGGAAGATAACTTACCTTGACAAGCATTTCCACCTTGCAAGACAAATAAAAGGTTAAACAATTCTATATAACCTAGTCATGCTTCTAAGCATCAAAATAAAACCTACACATGCTTATTCTAAAGAAAAAAAATAAATAAATAAAGAGAGAGAAGAGAGAACTACTATCAGGACGTACCATTTTCTAGTTTAGAGCAATATAAAAAGCTCGAAAACTTTAAACTAAAAAAGAATCCTTTAATTCTGAATTATGTATTCAAGAGAGAGAAAACATGAATTTGATGTGTCCTAAAAAGTGGGGAGAAGGGGGTTTTATATGGTTGAGGACTGAAATTGAAAAGGAACGAATAGAATGAAAAAGGAAGGTTGGCAGTGAAATTTTTAAAAATTGAAAGGGCAACAACTAGCCAACTGTTGGGAGACCACTAGCCGACTGTCTCACAACCGCCTAATTGTGGCCCACTGAACCCTTCGATTTTGCATTTTTCAATACAGTCCCTTTTGACCTTTAACTATTTGATTGGTGTAACTCTTCGAGTTCAACTCCAATTTATGATCCATAAAATTCTATGAAAACTAGACATCCGTATGTTTGCAACAGTATATGACTCATCATTAGATTCCTTTTGAATTAATTTTTATGATTTTTTTAATTCATATGTCAATTTTTGAGACTCTTGGTCGTTTTATTCTCACCTTTCTTCCTTTTGCTTCCAAAGGCATTTTAACCATTTTCATTACTCAACATTCATTTTAACTTCACCATCAAGCCTAAAAATCTAGTGTCTATAGGGACGTCTTAAGAGTAGTCCTTTCTTCTTCCTCCTCTTTTCTCCTTTATTTTTCTTGCTTAGAATTAAGCATGCATGTCTAAGTTTATTAATGCTTAGAATAAGCATGTTTAGGATTTTATGAATTGTTTAATCCTCATTAGTTTTGCAAAGGTGAAAATGCATGTCAAGGTGAGACATCTATCCCTCTTTTTATTACAAACATGTTTAGGAGTTTATTTTTCTTTGTTATTGCTTAGAATCATGCTTATGAGCACATGTTTAAAATCATGCTATGAAGACTTATGATTTTTTGAAGCATGCTAGGAAATAACATAGAATAGGCAATAATTGCTTCGATTGATTGATTTTATTAGGCTAGAAATGCCATGATCGACTATGATTACTATGAATAGGCTAGAATTGTCATGCTTAGGTAGAATTACCATGATAAGAAATATCAAATCTAGGTAGAAGTGTCATGATTCTAGATTATGGCTTTGTCTTGAATTTTAATTGATTGATCGATTTTATTTTAAATAATTGCCATGTTTAGAAATATAATTGAATAATTATGATTGTATAATGCCATGAAATGGTGGTGGACTCACATTAATGGTGAACAACCATCACTTAGAATGAATGATTAAATAAATGTATGAACATGAATGAATGCTATAAATGGTATGAATGTGATATTTTGAAGAGTTTTAAATTATTTATTTGTTGAATAACGAATTGATATAATCCTATCCCTTATCTCCCATGTTTGAAAGGAAACGTAATTCTATTCTCTACCCTCTTTCTTTATATGAATATACAATTGCTTTGATTGAATATCACCTTACATGCTTAAAGAAGATAAAATTGGAAATATGTGTATAAAACAAACCGCTTAAGCAGACTGTATAACAATATAAGTTATTTTTATTTGGTATACCCTAGTAGAGGTTGGATTTTGATCTGAGCGAGGCGAATGACTCGTACCTAACTTTTTGACCCATCTATGAAGGGATGATGGTAGTTTAGATCCCGAAGTGAGGGATCAGGATGGCCCTATTCTTTCCTAATTGAATAATTGGGTAGTGACTCCATTGTCCAAATGTGCCCATAGCTCGTTTGTGTTTCCTTAACTCTTGAAGGAGGCTTTGATACAGTGTCGTGGTTGTAAACGCTCCAGCGAGAAAACCCCGTTCACGATGGCAACTCTACTGTGGATAAGAGAAGTTGATTCCAATTGGGATACCAAATTCTAATACCTTGTGTAGTTATTTTAGGTCCTTGCATCACTACACTTTGCAAACAATGAGCAGTCATTAGCTCCATGTGACCTTTAGATGACTCATATTGGCGTCACAACCTTTGAGCACGTACCATTGATTTGGTATAAAAAGAGACTGGCTAAAGGAAGCATCTCTAGCTCAAAGAAGCCCAGACTGTTAGAACCTTGAGACTTAAGCCCATGTAGATGAATCTAGAAATTTTCAATAAGATAAATGTCCAAAACCCATGCTAAAATGCACGTCCATGGATGTAAATTCCACATGATTAGAATAACATCGACCTATACCTCATGGAACCATGAATGAATATCACATGTTAAATCACCTGTAAGAATAAAATAGGGGCATATGCCATGAGTTAAGGTTATCATGACGTTTAGAAGCCATGTTATAATAATCATAGAGAATCTAACACCAACTTGAATGTTAGAATTAGGAGAGAGAATCTCGCATTCCTACATCCCATGATGATAACTTGGGAATGAGGCCAAAAATCGTAGGAAAAGAGACGCGACCTCACGTGTGGGGGAGAAATAAGGTTAGAAGGCTAGAAGTATGTGCCCTTGTATAAGCATACATGGCATTAACATCTTTGTTTTGCAGCCATCATAGCTTAGGTTAGACGAGGTGGTTGTTTAACAAGACAAGAAGAACCAGCCACTGAAATGGTCGTACTCAACAACAACAATCAAAAGATGGTCTAATTGAGAGCTGATATGACTGCACTCTAACAACAAATGACCCAACTCATCAAGCCTCTACAAAATGGGCCTAATTGGGTGAACTAGCCTCCATCTGAAGGTAATGGTGGTGATAAGGGTGAGATTAGCCAAGGCAGAGATAGGGGAAAAGCCCAACCAACCAAGACAAGCCGAAATCGATCAAACAATTTGCCAAAGACATAGAGAAGGTCCAATCTCTCTTAAAGAAGATGGGGTTAAATGACATTCTCTTAATTTGGAAAGAGTGATTTGCCACCAAAGTTTCGCATGCCAAACTTTTCCAAGTTTAGTAGAGAGGGCAAAGGCTCACTTGAGATAGTATGCTATTGCATGGCCACCACTCGTTTGTTAAAGGAGTATATCTTGAAGTATTTCATGCTTTTCTTAAAAGATGATGCGAAACCTTTTTAGAATACTTGGTCCATTGGAGGGCCAAAGCTGCTAAGGTGATCATGAGACCTACGAAGAATGACCATGTCTATATGGTGATCAATAGAGCCCATGCCTTCATCAATGATAGACTTGCAGGCTTTTTAATCAAAATATTCAAAGACTTCTATGATTCAGGCACCCGAATAGAAGATTTTGAGGCTAGGCAGAAGAGAACCAATAACAATTACCCTAGAAGAAATCAGTGGTAGTATCATCAAGCTAGTGGGTCTAGCACGAAGCATGTTAAGGTGAAACCAATCATCCAACAAAGAAAATTCAACCGTTTAGAAAGACCATTGTTAAAGATCTTTGTAATATTGAGAGCCGAATGGAGCATGTAGCCATTGCCACCAAGAGAACTTCCAAATCCATTGTCAAAAAATTAGAAGCATCACGAGAATTATGAGTTCCACCAAGTGACCACTCACAAGATTGATGATTCCACTCGTCTTAGCCATGAAATCCAAGACTTGATTGATAAAGGTCAAATTTGTGATCTAGAGTTGAAATAGTCCCACACAAGAAGTAATCAACTACCTAACTACAATCGAGTACATCCACCAACAACCAAAATGATTAGGTTGGCCCTGACTAAGCAAGAAGTTATATACTCTTTTTAAGAAAAGGGTGGATCTAGCAACGTAGAGAGAGCTAAGAGAAGGGAGAAGACCAAACTTGAGCAAAAGAAGGGCCCACTAGAAAGATTAGCCCAAGAAGATCATTGAGAGGGTGAAAAAAGAGCCCATTCCTTTGGTAGCCTAGATTTTCACCAACAAGGGTAGATGGGCTAATATTGGAGTCAAAGGAGCCAAGCAAAACTTTGAAGCCTAAATTTGTATGCCTTAGTGACCACGAGGAAGAAGAACGATAAGAAGAAGATGAAGAAGAAATTGAGGTGAAAGATGAAGAAGTATTCGCCAACAAGAAGTCCACACCATCAAATGCCTTTGCTAAGAAATGGATGGCTAGAAAATGAACTAAAAGTGGCCCACCAATTGAAGACTTAAGGTGAATAAGGGTAGCAAAGCTAGGAAAGGGAAGCGAATTGAGAGTCTCGTTAGAAGAGAGAGTTTACCTAAGAAAATGTAAGGAGGTGAGAGTTATGGGGATATGGGATGACATTCCTAAAGTCAAGACCTTTCCAAACTTTTGGACTAACTTTAGTAGTGATGAAGAAGAAAAGGTAAGAGTCGAAAGATAAACACTCAAGGGAGAGAATGAGGATGTCCAAGGAGTGAGAAGGAGTGAGGAGTGGTAAATATTACCATGAGAAAGAGAAGGAGAAACCAATTGAGAAAGACAAAACTATCAAGAAGTTACCAACAAAGCAGCCAAAGAAGAAGAAGACCAAGTCATCAAACAGTTGAAGAAAACTTAAGCAAATGCTAGCATTTGGGACTTGTTAATCTCATCCCAAAAGTATAGAGAATCCATGGGGAACGCCTTGGCAGAGGTAGAGATATTAATGATTGCCACTCTAAATGAGATGTTGACTGCCATGACCAAAAGAGAAACCAATAGGGTAAATGAGAAGGGTGTGATTCGATGATGATTTGCCTTTGGGATATTCCCATTTTACCCTATAAGGTAATGTTTAATGACACTTTACCCACTCAATTATTCAATATCACAATATACCCCCTCGAATTCAAATTCTTCTGTTAACTTAGACGTTGTAAGGGCAGAATGGGAAGCGAAAATTTTGTTAGGATTAGATGGTAAAAAAGAAATCAGCTTATATAACTACGGCCAGGCCACGTTAGCTAACTAAAATTAAGATACGAACTAACTATAGTTAGCAAACATATCACCTAATTACCCATGGCTAAATCGCGTTGCAAAAGTAAAAGTCTAAACTTTGTGTTCTTTAACAATCCATAGCGCGCGAAGGTGCTGCCTAGAACTGACCATTGAACTTCCATAACCAACAATGGTAAAGTACACTAGCGAGTCACTGACACAGGGCCATTCGAAAAGAAGCTCGTTGTTAGCCAAGAACTCAAGGTAATGCTCTATTTTACATCATAGTTCTTGGTTATGGAAGCTGACTTCTTTTGGTTATGTATGAATGAATATAAATGCTAGTATTGGATGTATGTAATATTTATTACGCATGTGTGAAAAGTGTTTTTGTCTGGGGATAGACAGGGGTGTAACGAAAAGTGGGTTTCAAAATGAACATCGTTTGTATGGTTTTTATGTGTAAAAGTTTGTTTTTTCTTACTATATGGTTGAAGTATCTTGATGTACCATAAAAAGTTGTGGTCTTTTGGTGGAAAAGGACACGAATATCAAGCTTTTAGCCTAAAAAGTTCTGAACTTTTGTGGCTAGATCATACAGATAATGTATTGCATGGTGGTGTCGTGAAAATTTGTTGCATACTAGTTTGAAATGCTTTCGTAGGGTGAGATATTTGCTTGTTGCGTATTGATTATTATTTTTCCAGATGGGTTGATATTTGTGTATTATGCAACAATTTTATTTTGCGTCTTTTTGTCAAAGCAGTAGTGGAATACGCATTGTGGTATATGTATCATGATGTTGATTACATGTGATGCATGTTTTAAAACTATGTAAATGTATGTTATTATGCAACTATTAATTCCTGTGCATATTATACAGTGTATTCAGGATAACAATTGGTATGGATGGGAAGTTGCATGTACTGCATAGGGTTGAGCCTTTTGTCTACACTAGACAAAAGTTGATTGTAACAGCTTACATGGCTGCATGGGGTGTGCCAGTGCAAAAAGATGAGGAATTTCGTATGACATTGGTTGTTCATTGGGAGCCACAAAATCTTGTCATAGAGAATGATGCTCAGTTGATGAAGCTATTCAATGAATTTGAGAAGATGGGGTTTGACACCATGATCATTGATTTGGATCCTATAGTTGGCTTAGATCTAGTAGAAGCAGCTACCAATTATCAACCTTCAACCGGAGAACCTTAGCAAGCAGGAACAGTTCAAAAGCTGCAACTCTCATTTTTAATGCAACTTCTCAGTTGTATGGCAATAATGTGGTAGAGGGGCATGTGTGGTTAAGTGATACTAGTGAGAATGATTTGGATTCCCACATGCTCGATAATGCAGCTAGCAACACAGTGGAAGATTATGCTTGTTTTCAAGTTGGTATGGATGCTGCTGTTGAAGCTTATATAAAGGAAAATAATAGAAATGGTGAACATGTAACTAATGCTGATGATGAAGCTAGTTTAGAAGATTTTTCTAAATCTGGTGATAGTTCTGTTGGCCCTCTATCTAGTTATAATTCCATATATGATAAATTTGTAAGCAGTAGCTCAGATGAGGACAACACTCCTCTTAGGAGGATGTCTAGACAAATAAAGAGGAGAAAGTTCACAACTGACACAAACATGGACTTTAGTTTGAAGGTTGGTGATGTTTTTGAAGAATTAAATCACTTTAGACAGATTTTAAGGGATTATGCTTTTAGGAAAGGTTCGACCTAATGAAAATGAAGAATGACATTGATAGGATGACAACTATTGCAAAGGACAGAAGTGTCCTTGGAGAATCCATGCTTCACAAGTGGCAAGGAGTATTAAGACTTTTATTATTAAGACAATGCATGATGCCCGTGAAGGTAGCAGGGTGTGGTCCAATCATCAAGCCACAGCACCTTGGCTTGCAAGCAAGATAGTTGAGTTTGTGAAGAGCAATCCTAAGATAGCAGTGACTGATATACAAGCTTATGCAAAACTGAAATGGGGAGTGGATGTTGAAAAGTACTTTGTGTACAGGTCTAAAACAATTACCTTAGGAAAACTTGGTGAAAACCATGCTGAATCATACTCTTTGTTGCCCAAATTTATTGCAATAATATAGATGAGGAACTCAAGGAGCATGTTCATTGTTAAAACTATGAAGGTATCAGGCACTAAACAACGGAGATTTCAAAGATGCTTCATGAGTTTTTCAGCTTGCAAAGATGGGTTTATAAATGGGTGCAGACCATTTATAGGACTAAATGGCTGCCACTTGAAAGGGCCTTATAGGGGGATGCTGCTTAGGGCAATTGGTTTGGATGCTAATGGCTCTATTTTCTCAGTAGTTGTGTGAGTATGTGAGGCTGAGAGAAAAGAATCATCGTGTTGGTTCTTGGAGAAACTCTATGATTATGTGGGCAAACTTGATAGGAGGTTTATCACTATGATGAGTAATAGACAAAAAGGCTTAATTTCTATCTTAGATAAGCATTAGCCCACGGCCAAGTGTAGAAGATGTGCAAGGCACATTCACTCAAATTTTAAATCAAGATTCTCAGGCCTTAAGATGGATGAATTGTTTTGGGAGGCTAGAAGAGCCACCAACAAAGCTGATTGGTTGACAGCCATGAGCAAGATACACCAAGCAAGTGAGTCTAGAGAAAAATGGTTGATGCACATTGACCCATATGTATGGTGCAAGTGGGTAGTGGACACCTCAACAAAGACAGATCACATCACTAATAACTTCACAGAAAGCTACAATAATTTCTTAGGTGAATGGAGATGCAAGCCAGTACTATCATTATTGAATCATATTAGAAGACAGATTATGAAGTCATTGCAAAAAAGAAGGCAATTGGTTGCCAATTGGAACCATAGACTGCCTACAAATGTTAGTACCTTTTTAGTTTCATCTATATTTTCATTACAAATAAAAAAATGCTTCATTAATGTCATGTCTAGGGATCCAGAAGATTGCAGTTCAACATGGATATCAAGAGGAGATACCAGCTACCTCAACTCAGCCACCAACCTACACTCAGCCAACACAACAACAAGATCGAGCGTAAAGACCTTGTCTTATGAATTAATTAGGGGTATTATATTCCTTTTTTTCGCAGTAGATTTGATGTCACAAGAATTGTAGATTTTCTATGGGTTTTGGGATTGTTCATGTTGCATACATACACTATATGCATGCAAAATGAATATTGACATGGCCAAACTATTTAAAGGCCTTTCTTTTGCTTTGTACTTAGCTTTTGCAATGGTGAATGCACTGCCTTCTTGCTGTTATGGTATATGGCATCATTGAAGTGTGAAATGTTTCCAGCTTACTTTTTGTAATGTTGGATTATAAACATGGATATATGGAACGCATTATTGTGATTTGGTTGTGACATTTACTTCAATTATGTGGTAGTAATGTGGTAGAAGCATTTACTTCGATGAAAGTTATTGTAATGGGTAAATTGCATACATTTACTAACTTAGAATAAACCTAGCTTGACACAAATAGCCCCTAGAACAATAAAACAAATAAGCCTCCTCATTGCTTTTTGCTGTGCTAAGACTATATCTAACTTCTTAGCCACTTTCCTTACCTCTCTTGGATAATGATCTATGGCCTGCACAACATCAATGACTTTTTGTACTTGCATTTGCATCATTCTAGATGATAGCAGCATATGTAGGTCTGTTGCTAGATTTATTTTATCCTCACCAGGATTCCACCATGAGTAGTATGAACACTCTCTGTTCATGCAATTGAAATACAATTTGCCTGGATTAGCCTCAGACTCAGAAATCCTAACTACAGCCCTCTTTCCACATCTGTATTTCCTATTTTTAAACTTGATCAACCCTTCATTGATTGCATTGATTTTTTCTGTTTAGTTGCTTGAAGACATTTGGGCTGTATTGATCGGATTTTAGTAGTGTTAGCAACTTGGAGTTAATAAGCTTTTAATGGAAGGGTGTGATTATTTTTGATAGAGAATGTTAGATGATAAGCTTTCAAATAAGCTATCTATTACGTAGGTGTGTTTACAGGGGGTTTCTGCATGGATGTGGCTTCATAGTTAGTGATGGCTTTGTGACCGTTGTTAGCAGCAACGGTTTGTGCTGGGATAGTTTCTACCTTTTTATATTACATTATTTATTATTTATTTTATTTATTCAATCTCAATCTATGTCAAAAGTGCAAGGGTAATGAAGTTAACAAGTTTAATGTGAAGGCCAAAATTGTCACAATAGGTTGTCATGGGATTGCATTTTGATTTAAATTTTTACCTTTTTTAAATACTATATTATTTTTCAAAGTCATAACACTTGTTATAAGGGCACTTCTATCTCAACATGGAAAATTTCTTATCTCTCTTACTCTTGACAATGTCGGAGGCTGCAGCAGTGTTTAAGTTAACAGAAGAATTTGAAATCGATGGGGTACATGTAATATTGAATAATAGAGGGTAAAGTGCATTGAACCTTATCGTAGGGGGTAAAATGCAAATATTCCTTTGCCTTTTAAACGAAGGAATTACAACAAGCCATTGTTCATCACTGCTAAGTTTGGTCGAAGGACGTCTCTTTGCATCTTGGTGGATGATGGATTTGCTATCAATATTGTGCCTATAAAGATATTACACAAGTATGGGGTTACTAAAGATGAACTTGAGCCTTGTGAGAAGGTTATTATGGCTTATAACGACTCAAAAAGGAGTGGCATTAGGATTTTTAGGGCGTTAGTGAAAACTGGGCCTATTGAAGTGATGACTGAGTTTATGGTCCTTGACATTCTGGTCACCTTTGCTGCTTTGTTAGCCTAAGCATGGTTCTATCTGTTTCGTGGAGTTCCTTCCACTTAGTATCAGAAGATCAAATAGAGAGATTGTGACCATTCATGCTGCCTCAGCCATTGCAACCGCTGCTTTGAGTGTGAAGGTTAGAGAGATACCATACATGAGAGGTTTCCATGTAGCTATGATTGATGAAGTCAATCCTATTGTTGTTGGAATAATGAAGAAATAGGGATACTTGCTAGGAACTAGGCTTGGGAGGAATGGAAGTGGTCACCATCCTTTCTAGATTTCAAGGGCCAAACCACTAGAAGAGGATGAGGTTACGTGTTTGATGAAAAAGAAGACTTTGAGCCCAAAAAGAGGAAGTTCATCAAGTTTTTCAAAGCTCGAGATATGAAGTATATGGGAGCTACCGAACTATGAGTTTACAAGGGATGTTGAAGCCTAAATTCAAGATTTTCAAGACATACTCTAGGTTGAAATTATCAAAAGGTATGACTTGGTTGAGGAGATTTAGAAGATAAAGATCAAGGAGAAGAAGCCTCAAGATCAAGCTCTACCAATGGACCCTTCTATCAACTTTGCATTTTTCTTTAAAGAATGGATCAAAGACATTTACCATGAAGATTTATTTGTTCCTAACCTCTCCAAAAAAGAGGACATTGTTTATGTTTCAAAGTTTAATGTAATGAAAAATCAATTTGCTTACTTGTGTGATGTCACCTCAAGGAAGCTATTGAAGTTCGTAGTTGGCTAAAAGGGGATAGAGGTAGATCCCTATAAAGTCAAGGCAATTACAGAGATGTCGTAGCCTAAGACGGAGAAAGAAGTTAGAGGGTTTCTTAGGAAGATCCAATAAATCAGTCGGTTTATCGCTAAATTGACAGCAATTTGTGCATTGATCGTTAGACTCCTAAAGAAAGATCAACCAGTGACATGGAATAATTAGTGCCAAGAGCATTTGAGAAGATTAAAAAGTATTTACAAAATCCGTTAGTCTTGAGACCGCCAAAACCTGATAAGAATCTGGTTCGCTACTTTGCTCTAAAGAAGGAATCTATTGGTGCTATGCTAGCACAAGAAGATGAGAACAATGTTGAACATGCCATTTACTGTCTTGGCAAAAAGTTGCTACCATATTGGACAAAGTATAGTTTCGTAGAGAAGACGTACTTTGCTCTCAAAAAGGTTGAGGCACTCCTTTCAATCTTATAAGATTAAGCCTATTTCGAAGGAAGTCCTGATGAAGTATCTTTATGAAGCACTATCATTGATGGGGAAGCTGGCAAGATGGCTAGTTCAATTGTTAGAATTGGACATTGAATATATCACTAAGAAGGTGGTGAGAGGAAGAGTAGTAGCAGAGTTCTTAGCCATGACTCTGATCAAGGATGTTGAACCATGGGAGTTGGATTTCCCATATGAACATATGGGGGTAATCTTTGTAATAGGATGAAGGATGTTCTTTGATGGAGTTGTTAATCGAAATGGTGCTAGAGTAGAAGTTATTTTAATATCAACAACTAAAGAAGTCACTTTCTTTGCTAAGAAGCTGGAGTTCACCGTCACCAACAACATGGTTGAGTATGAAGCCTATGCCTTTGGGCTAGAATTCGTGACTACGATATACATTGATGAAATAAAAGTGTTAGGAAATTCAAAGCTAGTCATCTTTCAAGCCAATAAAGATTGGGATCCAAGGAAGGAAGGTTGAAATCGTAACCTGAGCACATTAGAAGGTTAATTGGGAGATTTAAGTAGCATGCCTTCACCCATCTGCCTAGAAACGAGAATCAGATGGCAGGTGCCTTGGCTTCGTTAGCATCCATTTGAGCAAATACCCAAGAATTATTGGTGAGATCAGTTGTGATATCACAAGCATAGGGTCTTTGCTATATGGAACACTATGTAATGGAAGCCAAAGTAGATGAGAAGCAATGGTTCTATGATCTGAAGAGATACTAGAAGACAGAATTCTATCAAATGAGGCCAATAAGAAAGACAGGGCTATACTACAAAGATTGGCCCAATAATTTACTTGTCATCAAGGAGTGATGTACAAGAGAATGCGAAAGTGGATGCAATTGAGATGTGTCGATGAGAAAGAAGCTAGAAGGCTTATGGAAGAAATTCATAGTAGTTTATATGGACCACACATGAATGGGCTAATTCTTACTGATCAATACTTAAATATGTATACTTAATAAGAGCTTAATTCATCATATTGCATTAATAGTGTTATTAAATTCCTCAACTTAAGCATATTTGTAGTCTTTGCATCTTTCGAATTAACTTCATCTTAATTTCAGTTTTTGTTATAGGTTCGATAAAATGGGTATAACATTCTGCTTATAAATTATAATGGTGCAAATCTTAATTTTTTGGAAAGCTGATTAAATTATCTACAAGATTGTATTCCACAAGCATAATGAAATTCAGGCTCTTAGTGGACCAAAATGGGCTTGAAGTGAACCCATATGCAGTTTCCGCCCAGTCTGACCATGCCTCCGTATTTTGATCATATCTCTTGATATACATATCCAAATCATATAAATCAAGATGTTCCAGAAATCTGAGAGAAATATCTACAACTTTCATGAAGACATATGACCAAAATTCTAAATAATTCAATGCCAAAATTGGTGATCAAAGTTGATGTGCATGATGATCCAAATTGTCAATAAGATATTTTACAATTATCCCTTTATAATTTGACAAGTTTGCCCCCGAATTTATCTATAAATAGTGGTGCATTGTGACCTATTGGGGCAGCTTGGCTCTAGCTGGGATCTCTTATTGTCGTGTTTTTTCTCTTGTGTTTTGTTCTCTTAATGTTATTAATAAATCGTTTTCTTTTTGCAATTTATTTTCTTTCTTGCTTAATGTTTCACTAAATTCTCTCTTGTTAAGGTGAAAGGGTGAAATCCTTGACATGAGAATAAGGATTTTCTAACCGTTTGATATGTGCTTAATAATCATAATCTTTTGTTATTTATATTATGTGATTTATATTTATTTCCCTAATCAATCTTGACACCACTCGTAAAGTAGAGGTCTTGATCCATTGTGGACAATCATTGACACATCAAATGCTTGGATCCTTTCTAGATGTCATATGGTTCTTCCTCACCAAACAAGTTTAGTTAAGAACCTTGATTTGTTGTAGACATATGGTGATTGGCACAGTGAATGGTTGAACCTATTTACAAGAGTGGTAAATATTGGTAACGAAATAAATATTATTCATCTAACTAAAATAGGCTTAAATGATATACCTTCTGATTGCAACCTCCTTGATGTGTGGATTCCAATTGAGTTATAACTAGATTGTCTATTCTTATTTGATATATCAAGGGCAGATTCCCTAACCTTAGCTTTTATTATTATTGTATTAATTCTTCTTGTGTTTTTTAATTATTCTCGTTTATTGCTTATGAACTTGTTCTTTCATTTCCATCGATGGTTTTACCACATATTTCCATGGATGGTTTTACCACCTTTTGTTCTTGTTTTTCATTTAAATGGTCAGTAGTACCGCCTACCATCTTTACTTTTATTTGTTAATATTATTTGGTTATTATATTTGCTTATCTTTTAGTTTTTATCACTAAATCCCCTTCCTCGTGGATCGACCTCGGTCTTGTCGGGTTTATTACTTTGACACTTATATACTTGGGAGATAATCCTATTTTTGGATGTTTCAAGTTTTTGGCGTCGTTGCCGCGGAATGTAAAATTTGACGTGCAAAATTGTAAGTATTCCTTTTTCTCTTTTTTAGATCTTTTTTTTTTTGTTCATCTTTTCTTTTCTCTTTCAAATTTGCATGAAAATTTGTCCACAAACATTTAGTGGTAGACTTGCTAGAAAAACATCATCTTCCTTATAAAACATGGCCGACAATCAAGTGGAAAGGTTCACAAATGAAGAGGACAATCATTCCCAACAAACTAACCAAAACCGACCAAGAAGTCTTAGAGATTACATGAATCTGGTAAGGACAAGTGCACCATCTTGTGTAATTTCTCCTCCCGATGCAATCCATTTCATTTCAAATCAAGTTTCGCTCGACTTTTACGCACCTTTCATGGCCTTGATATGGAGAACCCATATTCACACTTAAAAAACTTTGAAGAGTGTGTGTAACTCCTATAGTGACCCAAATTATAGCATAAATACCATTAGATTAAAGCTTTTTCCTTTTTCTTTATGCTACAAAATTTGAGGTTAAGTTCCATTAGTTCATGGGATGAGATGAAACAACAATTTTTTAAAATAAATTTCCTACCCATATAACAAATTCTCTTAAAAGACAAATCACCACTTTCACTAAAAAAAAAAAAAAAGGAAAAACCCTTTACCAATGTTGGAAGAGGTATAAAGAATTACTTAATACCTATCCTCACGATGGTTTTAAAACTTGGAGAATAGTTACACACGTTTATGAAGGGTTAACACTTCAAGATAGGCAACTAGTAGAGCTAATGTAACGGACAATTTGGAGATAAAGACCCTGAGGAAGTAATTGACTGCCTAGAGTCATTAGCAGAAGAGGCCCAAAATTAGGACAGTGCTGGCACCTATGAGGTACCAAGCAAAGCCTCACCCTCGACATCCAATAGAGGTATATATAACCTTAGGGAAGACCATGACCTTTAAGCCAAATTTGCATCCCTCGCTAGAAAAGTCGAGGCTTTATAAATAAAAAAGAGTGGTCAATTGAATAATGTTCAAGAAATTGTCTATAATATTTGTAATGATAATGACCATCCTACCGATGATTGCCCAACTTTGCCTGCTTTTAGGGAATGTCTCCATGAACAAGCCAATTCCTTGAACACTTTCAAAAGGCCAAATCACAACCCATACTAACAAACCTACAATTCTGGTTGGAGAAATCATCCGAATTTTAGTTGAAAAAATGACAATCATACACAATCTTCACAAGTTCCTTTTCAAACACAGCAAAAATTTCAAAATTCTCATGATCATGCATACGTTCCTCCTCCTAGGAAGGACCTTGAAGAGACATTACATTCATTCATTATAAAACAAGAGACTTTCAATAGTCAAACTGCTCAAACATTAGCAAATTTGTTAGACACTCTTACAAAATTTGCGTCTACATTTAGCATTCAACAAAAAGGGAAATTTCCTTCTCAAACATTGCAAAACCCCAAAAATCAATCTAACTCAAGCACGGGTAGTTCAAGTAACCATTATATGGACCAAGCCAAATCAGCCATGACCCTTAGCAATGGTAAAGTTGTTGAAAAACATATTCCTAAACCTTATGAGAAAGAAGATGAATCGATCTCTAAAGGTCAGGAAGAGGTTAACTAACACCAAGCCAAGAAGGAACCAAATCCCCACCTATGCCTCCATTTCCCTAAGCATTAGCTACACAAAAGAAGCCAACTCACGATTATGAAATTTTTTAAATTTTCAAACAAGTAAAGGTCAACATTCCCTTGTTAGATGTGATCAAACAGGTACCTTCTTATGCAAAATTCTTAAAAGTTTTGTGCACTGTGAAAAGAAAAATTAATATGAAAAAGAAGGCCTTTCTAGCCGAGCAAGTAAGTGCTATTCTTCAAAACAATAATACAATGAAATATAAGGATCTAGGTTGTCCTATAATTTCATGTGTTATTGGAGACTATAAAATTGAACAAGCTTTACTTGATCTTGGTGCTAGTGTGAATTTGCTTCCATATTTGGTTTTTTAGAAACTCAATATAGGTGAGTTAAAACCGACTTCTATGACTATTTTGCTTGCTGATAGATCAATTAAAGTGCCAAGAGGAGTAGTAGAAGATGTGTTAGTTCAAGTCGATAAATTCATTTACCCAGTGGATTTTATTGTCTTGGATACACAACCAGTGGAAGTATGTAATTCAATTCCTATCATTTTAGGGCGTCCATTTCTAGCTACCTCTAATGCTTTGATTAATTGTAGGAATGGAGTCATGAAGCTATCATTCTGGAACAAGACATTGGAACTTAATGTTTTTAATATATGCAAACAATCGCATGAAGAAGATGATGAAATTGAGGAAGCTAATATGATTGGAACTATTGTGGAAGACCACATCTAAAAAGGGAGTTTTTCTGACCCTTTGCAAACCTGTTTAGTCAATTCATTAGAATCAAGCATGCAACTAGAGCCTGATCTTTCTAATATATGTTCTTTACTGGTTTGTGCATAGGTGATGGAAAATAATGGCTCGAAATCGCGATTCAAAAAATTAAGACAAATGAATGATAGTAAAGAAGAGGAAGCTCCCAAGTTAGAAGTAAAGCCTTTACCTGAAGGATTAAAATATGCACATCTTAGGGAAAATCAGACTTATCCAATGGTAATTTCTTCATCCCTTACAAGCAAGCAACAAGCTAAGTTGATAGAAGTTCTTAAAATACATAAAAATGCAATCGGGTGGACTTTAAAAGACATAAAAGGCATTAACCCTTTGATTTGTACACATAGAATACATTTAGAAGAAAATTCCAAAACATCTCAACAACCTCAAAGAATATTAAATCCAAATATGAAAAAGGTCATTAAGGCTGAAGTTCTTAAACTACTTGATGTGGGAATTATCTATCTTATCTCGGATAGTAAATGGGTAAGCCCTACACAAGTAGTACCTAAGAAATCTAGTATTACAATAGTCAAAAATGAAAAGGGGGAATCATTACCAACTCGAGTCTCATCTAGTTGGAAGATGTGCATTGACTATAGAAAATTAAATGTTGTCACCAGAAAAACCCATTTTTTCTTATCATTCCTTGACCAAATTTTAGAAAGAGTAGTAGGGCACTCCTACTACTGCTTTCTTGATGGATACTCAAGCTATTATCAAATTCCCATTGCACTTGAAGACCAGGAAGATACCACATTCACATGCCCCTTCGGTACTTTTGCATTTAGAAGGATGTCTTTTGGACTTTATGATGCTCCAGCTACTTTTCAAAGATGCATGTTAAGCATTTTCAGTGCCATGGTTGGGCATTGTTTAGAAGTTTTTATGGATGATTTAACTGTCTTGGGAAACTCTTTTGATAATTGTCTTAAAAACTTAGAAAAAGTCCTAAAGAGGTGTGAAGAAAAATGTCTTATTTTAAATTGAGAAAAATGTCATCATATGGTTACTTCAAGGATTGTCTTAGTTCATGTGGTGTCTTCTAGGAGAATTGAAGTGGACAAAGCAAAAGTGGAATTAATTTCCCATTTGCCTCCACCAAAAATAGTCAAAGAGGTCTGTTCATTCTTAAGGCATGCTGGATTTTAAAGGAGGTTCATAAGAAATTTTAATGCTATATCTAAACTTCTTTGTAACCTCTTAATAAAAGATACTTCTTTGAATGGAATCAAGAATGTCAAAATGCCTTTGATAAGTTAATTGGACTTTTAACAACTGCTCCAATTATGCAATCTCCTGATTGGTCCTCGCCTTTGAAATTGATGTGTGATGCAAGTGACTGTACTGTTGGTACTGTCTTAGGACAAAGAAAAGAAGGTGAGCCTTATGTGATATACTATGCAAGGAGGACTTTAAATGATGCACAAAGGAATTATACAACAATTGAAAAAGAACTACTTGCAATAGTATTTGCATTGGACAAATTTTGATCTCATTTAATTGGTTCTCCAACGATTGTTTACACTAACCATGCAGCTGTGGCATATTTAATGTCTAAATAGGATGCAAAACCTAGATTGATACAACGGATCTTATTACTCCAGGAATTCGACATCACAATAAAGGATAAGAAAGGAGCCGAAAATATCGTTGTAGATCATCTGTCAAGACTAACAGTAGAGACATTAATTGAAACTTTACCTATCAATGACTCTTTTCCTGATGAATTTTTATTCTCCGTTATTGCAGTACCTTGGTTTGCTAACATTATAAATTTTTTTGCAATAGGAGAAATGCTGCCTCATTGGAATGCTCAAGATAAAAAGAAGTTTTTGACTGAGGTGAAAAAATTTTATTGGGATGATCCATATCTGTTCAAATATTGTCCGAATCAAATAATTCGAAGATGCATACCTGACAATGAGGTAAGTAGTGTCATTAATTTTTGTCATTTCAAAGCATGTGGAGGACACTTTTCATCCAAAAAAACAGCTGCTAAAATCTTACAATATGGATTTCATTAGCCCACCTTATTTAAAGATGTACATACATTTTGCACAACCTATGAAAATTGTCAAAAATCGGGATTCATTTCAAAGCAAAACATCGGGCCTTTGAATCCCATTCTTCTTGTTGAAATATTTGACTATTGGGGTATTGATTTTATGAGACCTTTTCCACCATCATTTGGTTTTGTGTACATTCTTGTTACAGTAGACTCTATTTCAAAATGGGTTGAGGCAATTCCATGTCGAAACAATGATCACAAAACAGTTATCAAATTTTTGAAAGAGAATATCTTGTATAGACTTGAAATTCCTCGAGCCATTATTAGTGACGAGGGTACACATATTTGAAACAAACCATTTGAAACTCTAATGAAGAAATATGGAATAGCCTATAAAGTTTCTACACCTTATCACCCGCAAACAAATGGACAAGTTGAATTAGGTAATAGGGAGATAAAACAAATCTTAGAAAAAATGGTTAACCCCAACCGGAAAGATTGGTCTCTAAGACTTAATGATGCACTTTGGGCCTACGACTTGCTTTCAAAACATCATTGGGAATGTCTCATTATAGATTAGTTTTTGTGAAACCTTGTCACCTGCCTGTGGAAATTGAGCATAAAGCTTACTGGGCCATTAAAATATTTAACGTAAATTTGGATGATGCTTGCAAGTTACGTAAACTCCAACTGAGTAAACTTGAAGAAATCAGGAATGAGGCTTATGAAAATTCTAAAATCTACAAAGAAAAAATGAAGGTTTTTCATGACAAATCCATTGTTAGAAAATCTTTTGAACCTTCACAAAAAGTTCTTTTGTATGATTCATGATTGCAATTGTTTCCTGTAAACTTTAGTCTCATTGGACTGGGCCTTTTATTGTTAAAAATGTTTTCTCTCATGGAGTAGTTGGAATTGAGAACCTAAAGAATGGTAATGTTTTTAAAGTTAATGGACAACGGTTAAAAAAATTCTTTGAAAATTTTGATCAAAATGAAGAGTCCATTACTTTAGTTGATCCTTTTTAAGGATTGATTTTTCCTGGTCAAGTGGCGGATACAGTACTTCGTGACTTTTAAAGTTAGTTTTTCAATTCCCTAAAAACCGTTGCTCTCTTGTCTCTCATTTTCTTAACATTGGATACCATTCTCTCGAATTTGCATAGACGTTTTTCCTCTCTTCCTCAAAATGATTTGCTTAAAATTTACAAAGCTCGCATAGAAAAACTAAGGATGTTGATGCGTAAGGATATTCCTGATGATT
This sequence comes from Boswellia sacra, assembly GCA_013180625.2. Taxonomy (NCBI): domain Eukaryota; kingdom Viridiplantae; phylum Streptophyta; class Magnoliopsida; order Sapindales; family Burseraceae; genus Boswellia; species Boswellia sacra. The sequence goes on along the minus strand of SNVD02013521.1, from coordinate 34,823 downwards.
TAAGATGTTTAATTGAAGCCAAGGTTCCATTTTCTTGTGAATTTTTAGATGATCTTGTTTCTCACATACCAGGTTTGGGAAAAAGCTCTTACGCTGAAAAGCAAAGAGCTAAAAGGTTACAAGTTTGCCACAAATATGCAAGATAGACTTGTAACCAACGTTACCACTTCGTGGGATTTTTGTCTAACAATCAAGAGGATAAGCTACAATTGAAACACATTCCTATGGAATTGTGCAGTATGAAATTTTTAAAATTATGAACACAATTTTGAGAAGAGCAGGCAAGTTATAGCCTCGGGAATCTAACTCAAAACGACCCTATTTGCCAATTTATAAGAAAACTGGATGTGAAGCATATCCCTAACTCATAGAAGATGTTTAAGCCGTTTCAGGATGTAAAACCAAAGGAAGATGTGAGCCATAGTCACAACTACCTGTATATATGCATGTGTGCTATCATTTTTGAATTTTTATGCCTTATAGCCATCATTTTTTGAATTTATATCTTTTGGTTGACTTGTACATTTATGTTGTCTTATTTCTATCAATTTTTTCTAAGTTCTATGCTTTATTGTCAAACTTTTTCAACAAACAGTTGAGCTACCTATATAGATGTCATCATTAGAATACCTTTTTACACTTCATAAATATGACATCTCTTGTTCTATACTTCACACATATATTTAAAGAGTTGCATACACATGAAGGGAACCTCAAAACGTCGAATCCAAAAAATATGTTTATTCTGTGGATCTTAACCTGGTAAAAATGAAGAGTTTGTAGCAGTAGCAAATTATCTTAGTAGGCTATTAGCTGAAAGAAAGATTCATGTGGTTTATGGGGGAGGTAGCCCCGGGTTAATGGGCTATGTGTTAACAACTACACTCTTAGAAGGCAGTCAAGTTTTAGGTGTTATTCCTAAAGCTTTGGCTGTAGAAAGCATCATTAGAAAAACGGTTGCGTAGGAGTTACAGGTCTTCTCTATGCATGAACGCATGGCATATATGCTTATCATTCATATGTCTTTATTGCTTTACCAGGTGGCTTTGGTACTCTCGAAGGAATTTTTAAAATTGACTCTTGGGCCCAACTGAATTTCCATGAAAATCCCATAAGTTTTTTGAATGATAAAAATTTCTTTGATCCTTTGATACTTTTTGTTGATGCAGCTGTAGAACATAATTTTATCACTCATTCGGTACGATAGATCCACGTTTCTGCTACTACTGCTAATGAAATACTTGACAAATTACGAGCAGTCGAGTATGAATCTGACCCAACAATAACTCAAATTAATTGGCCAAGGGGGCAAAACAAAAAGTACAAACTGGATCTGATGTTTCGTTTGTAATTTTTTTTTGTCTTTTGTTTTATTTGTGGCATTTTATTTTACATGTCTTTCAGGTTGTCTCTTCTGAATAACTGAAGCTTCAAGTACTTTCTCTTATACTTTATCTCTCTACATTTAAATGTTGAGGACAATATTTAATTTGTTTGGGGGGGGAAGGATATTAGACATAAGTGTGTCTTCTATTTTCTTTTTGCTTTAAAAAAAAAGGTGAGTTAGTAATTAGATTCAAAGTGCGGTGTAAGGAGTTCAATTCCTCTTGAGACACATTCTGGGTCAGGAATGGCATAGTAAATAGGGCCATTTTGAACTCTTGAAGCCCATTCTAACTAATCTGTCATTTTGTTTTGATTTGGCACTTTTGAAGACTCATTTTAGCTAACTTGATATTATTTAGTTTTGATTTTTGAATTTTATAATGAGGTTGTTTTGTTCACTTCACTTTGAATTATTCAAATCTATGAACTCTCACAACTTTGTCATTTAACAAATTCTTTATTCATGTACTCATTAAGCAAGTATTCATGAACCTTTCTTAACATACACACAAACATTGATGCATGATTGTGGGTTGCAAAATGAAATATTGCAATATTTGAGTTCTTTTATTTTGTTTAGGATAACAACAAAAAGAAGGGGAAAGTTAAAAAAAAAAAAAAGAGAGAAGGAAAAAAGTGAAAAAAAAAATCAATTGTGGATAAGTTTGGTCTCGTAGCCTCCTTAATTCGAGCAATTAAGTCTAAGGGTTGCCTCAACACCCAATACCCTAAGACCAACTGATTTGGGAGCTATTGGCCCAAAGTTCATTACATGGATTAAGGACAACGCTTTAGGGGATTGAACATTGCACTATCCACGAGTTTCTAAGCAAAAATAAAGCATCAGCAACTTGAGTTGTTAAGCTCATAGGGATGTCTTAACGCCTAATTCCCTAAGGCCAACTAGTCTGGGAGTCATTAGCCTAAGGCTCGCTACATAGGTTAAAGATGTATTGTTTCAAAATATATATATAAATAAAAATAATGATGAATGAATGCCCCTTACCTAAGGATGTTAGCCTTAACAAATATTAGAATCGATATAGCTTCCTTCTAAAAAGCCACATAGTCATGTGTTGACTGAGTACAAAAACAAGGTTTGTTAATATCTTGATTGAGGGTACATGAGTCTATAAAAACAAAATCGATTGAGAGTTTATATATTTGGATAGAATCAAGGAGAGTGCAATAATGGTCACCTTGGTCGTAAAATTCTATAAATCACTGCTAAATAAAAATGTTTTAATTGCTAGGGACTAGCAACAAGCGGGTTAGGAGGTGTGATGAACACTTAATTATGTATGCTTAATAAGAGCTTAATTCATCATATTGCATTAATAGTGTTATTAAATTCATCAACTTAAGCATATTTGTAGTTTTTGTATCTTTTGAATTAACTTCATCTTATTTTAGTTTTTATTACAGGTTCGATAAAATAGGATAACTTTCTATTTATAGATCAGAATGGTGTAAATCTTAATTTTTTCGAATGCTGATTAAATTATCTACAATATTGTATTTCACAAGTACCATGAAATTCAGGCTCTTAGAGGAAAGAAAATGGGCTTGAAGTGAACCCATATGCAGTTTCGGCCCACCCTGACCATGCCTTAGTATTTTGATCATATCTCTTGATATACGTATCCAAACCGTATGAATCAAGATGTTCTAGAAATCTGAGAGAAATATCTACAACTTTAATGAAGACATGTGACCAAAATTCTATATAATTTGATGTCAAAATTGGTGGTCAAAGTCGATACACATGATGATCCAAACTATCAACAAGATATTTTACAATTGTCCCTTTGTAATTTGACAAGTTTTCCTCCGAATGTATCTATAAATAGAGGTGCATTGTGACCTATTAGGGCATTTTGACTTTGGCTGAGATCTCTTATTATTGTGTTTTGTTCTCTTAATGTTATTAATAAATCACTTTCTTTTTGCAATTTATTTTCTTTCTTGCTTAATGTTTCACTAAATTCTCTCTTGTTAAGGTGAAAGGGTGAAACCCTTGATATGAGAATAAGGATTTTCTAACTCTTCAATATGTGCTTAATAATCATAATCTTTTATTATTTATATTATATGATTTATACTTATTTCCCTGATCAATCTTAACACCACTCCCAAAGTGGAGGTCTTGATCCATTGTAGACAATCATTGGCACATCAAATGCTTGGATCCTTTCTAGATGTCGTATGGTTCTTGCTTACCGACACAAGTCTAGTTAGGAATCTTGATTTGTTGTAGACATATGGTGATTGGCACAGTGGATGCTTGAACCTATTCATAATAAGTGGTATAAATATTGGTAATGAAACAAATATAATTCATATAACTAAAATGGGCTTAAATGACATACCTTTCGATTGCAACGTCTTTGATGTATAGATTCCAATTGAGTTATAACTAGGTTATCTATTCTTATTTGATATAGCAAGGGCGGATCCCCTAACCTTAGCTTTCATTATTATTATATTAATTCTTCTTACTTAAGTATTTTAATTGTTCTCGTTTATTGCTTATGAACTTGTTCTTTCATTTCCATGGATGGTTTTACCACATATTTCCATGAATGGTTTTGCCACCTTTTGTTCTTATTTCATATTTGAATGGTTAGTAGTACCGCCTATCATCTTTACTTTTATTTGTTAATATTATCTTGTTATTATATTTTCTCATCTTTTAGTTTGTATATCTAAATCCCCTTCCTTGTGGATCGACCCTAGTCTTGCTGGGTTTACTACTTCGGCACTCTTATACTTGGGAGATAATTCTATATTTGGATATGTCACTTGCGAATAAGATAATAAGATAGGGCTTTTATTGGCAAACCATGGAGATGGATTGTCTCCAATTTGTTAAGAGGTGCCTGTGAACGAGGCTTTCATCCCATTAGAGCGTTTGCAACTACAACACTGTGTTAAAGCCTCTTTCGAGACTTAAGGAAACACAAACGATCCATGAGCACATCTGGAGAAATGGAGTCACCACCAATTATTCAATTGATAATGAATGGGGACAATTCAATCCCTTGCTTCAGGACCTAAACTACCTTCACCCCTTCGGAGATGGGTTTGGAAAGTTAGATACGAGCCATTCGACCCACTCGGATCAAAATCGGCCTCCACTAGGGTATACCAAATAAAAATATCTCATATTGATATATAGTCCACTTATAGTTGTTCGTTTTATGCACACATTTGAAGTTTTATCTTCATTAATCATGTGAGGTATATTTAACCAAAGCATTAGTATATTCATACATAGAAAGAGGGAGGAGAATTTATTACATTTCCTTCAAACATGGGAGAAGGGAAAAAGGATTACATTGATTGTTCTTCAATAATAAATAAAGTAATTCTATTTCTAAACATTTCAACGATAGCATTCATAAATATTATTCAATTATAAGTGATGGTCCCTTACCATCAATGTGAGTCCACCCCACTTTATGGCATCATTCAATAGCACTGCTAAACATGATATACTGATAGCATATTCACATATTCGTAAATTAATTAATTCAATACAAAGCGATAATCTAGTATCATGACATTCGAGCTTAGATTTGATAATTCTATCATGGTAATTCTACTTATTGCTATTCTAGCATAATTCATATTAATTCATGGCATTTCTAGCCTAAACATGGTTATCATGGCATATTCTAGCCTAAGTCAAACAAGGCTATTTTAGCCCAATCTAAGCATTCAAAAGGCCAACATAGTAATTTTTACCTATTGTATGCTATTTCCTAGCATGCTTAAAAGCAATTATAAGTTCCCCTAGCATGATTCTAATCATGTGTTCCTAAGCATGATTCTAAGAATTTGCAAAGGAAATTAAATTCCTAAACATGATTCTATAAAGAAAGGATAGCGAACTTACCTCGACACGCTTATCCATCTTGCAAAACAAACACAACGGTTAAACAATTCATAAAACTCTAAACATGCTCCTACACATCAAAAATAAAACCTATACATGCTTATTCTAAGCAAAAACTAAACTAGACATGTTTTATTTTAAGCAAGAAAAATAAAAGAGAAAATAAGAGGGAGAAGAGAAACCTGTTATCAAACATACCATTTCTGGGTTTAGAGCAAAATAAAATGCCTAAAAAGCTTAAAACTAGAAAAGACTTTTCAAATTCTCGAGTATATCTTCAAGAGAGAGAAGAGATGATTATATTCAATAATTGGTGTGCCTTGAAAAGTGAGCCAAAGGGTGATTTATATAGTTGAAGGATGGAATCAAAAAAGGAAGCAAAATCCAAAAAATGAAGGTTTATAATGAAAAATTCCAAAATTAGGGGACCAACAACGAGTGGCTATTAGTAAACTATCGATCGGCTTTCTGATGAACGGGCGAGGGTCAGTCAATAGTTGAGTGGCTGTTTGACCGACGGACAACTGTTCTCCTTCGATCCTTCATATTTTGATACTTTGTACTACAATCCCTTTTGACCTTTGTCTATTTGATCACGTATAACTTTTTGAGATCAGCTCCAATTTATGATCCATAAATTTCTATGAAAACTAGACATCTGTAGCTTCACAATGGTATATGACTCATCACAGATTCTATTTGGATTAATTTCTATGATTTTTTGAAGTCATATGTCAATTTTTGAGACCTTCAACTGATTCCTTCCCACCTTTTTCCTTTTGGCTTCCACAGGTATTTCGATCATTTTCTCTATTTGACATTCCTCTTCATTTTATCATCAAGTCTAAAAAATTTAGTGTCTACAGTGTCACAGGTGCTAGATCAATGGAAATTTGATTCATCAACCATCTTTGTAGCTACAAGGAATGACAACACTATGGCCCTTTGCTGCATAGGGGATTGACATTATAGGCAAGATAAGGTCATCAACCTCTAATGGGCATCGATATGTGGTGGTGGCAATTGACCAGTTCACCAAGTGGATGAAAGCTAAGTCCTACAGTAAACTAAGGGGAAAGCAGATGGCGAAGTTCATCAAGAAAAATATCATATACAGATTTGGAGTGCCACATCACATCATGAATAATAATGGGGCTCATTTTTAGGCTAAGACTAAGGCCTTATTTGAGAAGTATGGGATTAAACACCATAAGTCATCTTCATATCGTCCACAAACAAGTGGAGCAGTAGAAGCAGCCGATAAGAACATCAAGAAGATGTTGGCCAAGATGGTACAAATATACAAGGATTGGACAGAGAAACTATTGCTTGTGTTATGGGGTTATAGAACAACACCAAGGACTTTGACACATATGACACCCTTTTCGTTGGTGTATGGTTTAGAAGCGGTCCTACCAATTGAGATAGAAATGAAATCAGCGAGGGTTCTGACAGAAGCATAAATTCCTCAAGGGGAGCGGATTCAAAATAGATGTGAACAGTTGGCCTTAATTGACAAAAAAATAATGAAGGTCAGATATCACTTGCAACAACCAGAAACGGGTTGCTCGAGCCTTTAACAAGAGAATAAAGTTAAGGAAATTCGAAGAAGGGGAATTGGTCCTTAAACAAGTGAGGCTAGTAGTGTTTTATTTGAAAGGGAAGTTTAAACCCAACTGGGAGGGCCCATTTATTATGACGAAGGTCATGTCGATGGAGTTGTTAAATTATCAGACATGGAAGGGAATGAGGTCACTGAGCCCATCAACATGGGTAGGCTAAAGAAATATTATGTGTGAGAGTGACAAAAAAGAAAGAGAAAAAAATAAAAAAAGAATATGAGAGGAAAAATAATTAATCAGAAAACCAAAAATGGTTTATTAATGACAGGAGTTGTCTCATTGTACACATATTATTCAAATAACAATTAGTTGTACTTTTATTAATGAAATGAAATTGTTTGGAAATGAATATGCCTTTGAAATGTCTTATTATTTTGCATGATAACAAAATGAAAGCGTCTAACATCTAAGCTAACAATGAAATTGTCAATGCCATCTCTGCCTCTTCGTTAGACAACGAATAGGCTCACCATATCACTCATGGCACTGTCTAACTTGAATAGTAAGATCAAGAATGGAAGCCTACAGGGTCACCCATTCCCTATACCAGTTATCTGTCTCAAAATCAAGATCATAGAACAGATTCCTCTCGATGTTCGATGTAGCCAAGAGTCCCTCACATGTTCTAGATAACAAGTAAGCAATCTCCTAGGACCAAAAGCAGTCGACGAGTCCACGATCCTTTACTTAAGTCCATACTACTGGCGTAGTTTAGCAAGATCATAGAATGAACTACGTGTGAAACCTACCAATGGCACACAAGCAATATAGGTCCTAACTGTCACGTGCTCTAACCTCCAACATGGACAATGCCAATAGATTTGAGTATCCAAAATGACTCGAAGCTAGTTGACCCAAGAGGAATGTCTCTCAAGTCTCCTCCTTTTATGAAGTCAGGGGCTATAATGGGAAATGTCCCCCTCAGGCAGTGCTAGAATAGATAGCCTCTCTTGTAGCCAAATCTGAAAAGAAAAAAATTAAGGCAAGCTTGCTAAATTGAAAACCTAAAAGGCAACTCAGGCAAAAGTTAGGGTAGAGAAAAAAAGAAGAAGAAAAAGCTCACTGGGTTGAAAACCCGAAAACGACAGCTCAGGTAAAAGTTAAGGCAAGCTCGCTAAGTCAAAAACCCAAAAAGGCAACTTGGACAAAAATTAGAGCATAAAAAAAAGCAGAAAAAATAAATCTGCCAAGTTGAAAACTCGAAAGGCAGCTTGGATGGAAATTAGGATTAAAAGAAATATACCTAAAAAAGCAGAAGACTGTAGCTGAATCTCTGACTCGGATCAATCTTTACACGGCTTAGGCCAATCAATGTCTCTACAAGAATTAAGAGAACTGTCGTGAAACCTAGTCCCATTCAAAGAAAGATAGCCACAAGATATGGATCTCCCAGATCATCTAGTGAAACTAGTAGAAACTATGCAAGAAGGCAGAGCTGTAGAAGGCAAAGCCAACGGAATGGGGTCCTATCCATTATTTCAAACAAAGGCATGATCGAAGACAATGTCACTCTTTCACCTCAGGTATGAATACCTATGGTAGAAATCAGAAAGTCAAAGAAGTCAGCAAGATCAGACATCAACGGTGTCTTAATAGTAGGCAAAATGATGCTCTCAGAATTGAAGGAATGACCATCGAGTATGGTAGAAAATTCCTCATACAAAGGGCAAAGCTCTTGCCCATTGAAGCAAAAGACATGATCATGAGAATCCCAAAAGGTTAAATAGTCCTTGAGAAAAGGAATGTCGAGCTTTACATGTCGAAGGAACTTCAAATTGTAGAGACCACTGGATTCGAGTCACTTCCCATCATTGTCTCTTAAAAGAGCGGTCTAACAGTCAACTGATAGTGGTCAGGGCAAAAAGTCCTTCAACTTCCTTTTTTGCTTGTTTTTGACTTTCGGTTCATGTGCCGACGAGTGGTTTCGAGCACACGACTTTTAGAATTTGTAATTTTGTTGAGAACCGAATAAATTATGATATAGAAACAAATCTCAACAAATTTGGATGTAAATTGGTCAAAATACCCACGATTTAAGAAGCAATGCACGAAGTTGAAGATAGAAAGATTTCACTAAGTCTTTGGAGTTTGTTCATGCAACCGATTGCTTTGATTATACATCATGAAAAGTTGAAACATTGAAATTTGTACATGGAAGCTAAATGAGCAATGCAAAAAGAAATCAACATGAATAAAACTGATGGCAAGAGTCCTTACCCATCACCATCATATCAACAGAAAATACGGCAACCTAGGCGTGAAAGCACTCAATCTCTCGCTCCGAACGAGAATTCTCTTGATGACTCATCCGATCCAAGCAAGGAGCATATAGTTAAAAAAAAACTATCAATATAGAAATTATGCCTACATGAAGTATAGAATATTATTTCACCTGATACTGATGAGATGTCAGTAAGACATAACCATGAGAAGCACCTTACATTCGAAATACATGCTCTAAGGAAGATCGTAGTACCTACATTTGCATTGCGTTTTTATGACTAACAAATATGCAAAGAATACAAGAAACTTCAAGAATACTTAGTCAGAAGACTTACTAGAGTAGTATCGTAAGGAACAAATGAAACAGGCATGGTTGAATCCTCAGTGATCACATGGTTGTTGATCTATCCGTCGACATCCCACGTGTAGACTGCATTGCTAGGGTAGGCTTAGAGATCACCAATCACCTGACCAGCTAGACCGATTGGAGCAACTGTAAGGCCTAGAAGTGGACATGGCAAATGTGCCAATACTGGAAGAAGAAACCCTCGATCTCTTCCCACGACGGGTGGAAGAGCTACCAGCACAGCTAAGAGAGCCACGAGCAGCACTAGTTGGGGGATGAGGACCCTATCAGTAGATCGACTTGGCATGGTATATAGCAATATGGCTCGAGCCCACTTAGCATATGTAACTGTCATCACGGGGAACTAGATCTTGCTCAAGTGAGTGCCATCAGTATAGACAATCACCTCTGGCTCCATACCCAAGTCAACAAAATCTATCATTAAAACTGATGGAGAATGAGGAATCTGTCAATGGTCTGGACCTTTGAACCAATCCTAGACTCGATAACCTAGATACCACATCATGCTATCGACACATGGTAGTAGGATACGATAGTTGATGATGGAGCAACGACCCTCACGATAGCTGACCAACCCACAGCAAGCCCCTATCACTTCGAACGCATCTGCAGAGGATAGAAACGTGGTGACATTATGATATGACTAAGAATGAAATACTGACTGCAATGTCTTTTACCTTATCCCAGGTCATCGTATGGATGTAATCACAAAAGAAGTCTAACTCATGAGATCTCTCGAGCTCTACAAAACATGCATCCCGCCTCTTCATCCATGGAAAAGAAAAGTCCTAACAAGCAAGAAGTGGGGAAGGCAGGATGCCTAACTCTTAGGCCCACATCTGTTATAAACAAGATAGAATTAGAAATAGGATTTATGCAGACAAAACATGAAGATGTAAAAGAGGAGAAATTCCTTAAATAGTGGAGCAAAGCTAGTTATCGCGATGATGCCTCGACATCACAGTCTAAACCCAAGTATAATTGGCCAAAAGCAGTGCGGGCCCAATCAAAAGTCCTCACTCGGTCAAGATCTCGGAGGACAGGAAGCAAAGTCGAGAAGTTAGTGTTCGACGCATTGGCAAAAAGTGTCAAATCGAGCAAGTACATGATAAAGCTGTATACACACTGATCCACCTCAACCGGAGTCAAGCTTGATCTCCTCTACTAGTATTCGTAAAATGTAATGTACCAAATTGCAATATTGTTCTTGATCTTCACATCAAGCTGACAAACCAAATTCCTTTTATCCCTTGAGTCTGTAATTCAAGCATCGATAGGTATAGCCTCCCCACCACATGGAAGGTCAGTCCAAGAAACAATGTCGAATGGCGTGATAGTCATCTCACCAATGAAAAGATGAAAAGTGTGAGCCATGTCCATCCACCTCTCACATAGAATAGCCAGTGCTTGATGATCGGTGTACCGAGAGGCATGTGAAAGAGAAGTGATAAACTCGTAGACGCCAGTGTCATCAAACTTATTTTTGACAGCCTCATTCTCTATCTCTAAGAACCAATTGTGGGCTCCAAAAAATGACCCACGCATCTTGTTCTCATAGAAATCCTAAGGCAAGAAATTGAAGTCTCTACGTGAATAATGCCTAGAAAATTCCTAGAAAATGGAAGGCTAAAGAATGAAAAAGAATGCATATCTGGTTGATTGTGTAGGAATCTAGGTCATAGACAACGGGCACCCTTGTCTCTCCAAAGACCTCATAACGTCAATCTCCAAACCGGATCTCTCTCATTCAAGGCAAGGTGGACTAAATGACATCTTAATAGAAAAAGACAAGACGAATACGTAGGAGAAAACCTAAGGCAAATTGGATGAAAAACGAAGAAATGGCATGTGAATAAAGCAGAGGAAGATGAAGGGTCCTTATATAGACCCCTCCATTGTCAGGCGACTATTTGTTGACTGCCAGTCGACAATCAAATTATCAGTCAGTAGTCCTCCCACAATTGACTGGTTGTCCCTTTAATAAGAGGCACAATGGTAAAAGGCTAAAAGAAAAAAGAAAGAAAAGAAAATAAGAAAATAAGAAAAAGAAAAAGAGGAGAGAAAAATAAAGAAAGAAAAAAGAGAGAAAGAAAGAGAAAGAAAAACTAAAAGAGAAGAAAGAAAAGACGAGGAAAAAAAGAAGAAGAAGAAAAACTCTACATCAACCTTAAGACTAGGGATGGCAAAAAAAACCAGGTTGTGCAGATACCCAAATTTTACTTGGATTTGCCATGGACAATTTTCCCCAGATTTGCAGGCTTTAAGTACTGGGACATGTAAAGTTTTACAAATTTAATCCGAGTGCAGTACACACCCTCCCTGCCCCACACCCACACCGGATAATATAATAGATTTTAAAAATTAAAATTATTAGATGTCACTTAGTTAACTTGTTTTGGAACTTTAATGTTGTATTAGTGATTTTAATTATGTTGTCATGGGACTTTTTTTGTTTTAGAGAAAATGTTTGTATTATTATGTTGACACCTTAACACTTTTTATTTGTATTAGTAACTCTAATTATGTTGTCATGGGACTTTTTATTTGTATTAGAGAAAATGTTTGTATTATTAATTTATTATGTTAACACCTTAACACTTTTTATTTGCATTAGTAACTTTAATTATGTTGTCATAGAACTTTTTATTTTGTAACACTATTAAGAAAATGTTTTAGAAAGCAAGAGTAAGGAATGAGGGCACTACCATTCAACTAATAATTATAGTTGAATAAGAGAGAAAGTAGTGAAGGGGCAAAGAATAGGATAAGGGACAAATAAATATAACAAGAGTTAATGAAAGTCAAGAAGTTGTCGCGTCCTTTTGACGTTTACTTTTCATATAACCACCTAATCATCATTTATGATTAATTTTTAAATTACATGAGCTTATCTTTATAAAAGGATATCCCACTAAGGGATAATTTGAAATATAAAAATAATAAATAAATACATACTATGTTTTTTATTTAAGGACAGTGGAGTAGTAACAGCCAATGATATATTAGTTCTCCTTTTTTTTAGATAAATGGAATGTCATGGGTACAAAATTAGTCTGCTGGATGAGTCATTTCTAAAGAAAAAGTATGAGTCCAATAAAACATACAAATAGTTTATGGTACAAGTTGTTAAATAATCTTTTAAAGATTGGAAGTCTAATAATCAAGAAACAAAATAAAAAATAGCCAACCAACAATAGATACCAAAAGTTTAAACACTTAAATACATTCAGATCATTGCTAATCAATTCAATGAACACTAGCAAGAAAAAGAATAGAGAAATTCATTTGTTTTTTTTTGAAAAAATTACATAACAATAAAATCATTTTCTAAAAAATATTATTATGGTTGAGACAAAGAGATCTAATCACCATTAAAATCACCATTGATTGTGGTTCTATAAATATATAAAAATAAGTAAACAAATTGAAATCAATTTTCTTACAATTATTCAAAATTAATATATAACATTATCACATTTGTAAAATACATTGGGCTTTTGTAAATAATTTTTAAAGGGCCCAAAACAAATTCGAAAAGAAAGAGAGTTTAACAGACTTATGCCCTGCATTCAATTAGACAGCCTTGCATTCAATTGGACAGCCCGAAAAAGTTCAAAAGATGTTCAGCCCAGCCCAGCCTAGCAAGAAAAAATATTCACAAACCAGGGAAATTCGGGTATTTTTTTCAGGCAAAATCGGGTGCGATAGACGAATTGTAAATCCGGGGAAACCCACACCCACAGCGCATGCAAAAATTCTAGGAAAAATCTGGTGATCGGGGAGGACAACATATAATTCAGTCCGAGTGTGAAAATGCAAAACTTGCACCCGCACCCGCACTTGAATTTTGCCATCCCTACGTAAGACACTAAAAGAATTTTCTAAACATACCAGTGACAAGCACCCAGCCATGGCAATTGCTTTGCAACTTGAAAAGAAAGGAGAGTAACATCAGTTTGAAAGAATCTTTCAACCAATCCACATGAAAGAATTCCTCCAAAGGCTAGAAAATAGTTTACTAAAGAATACACCTAACAAGGTAAAAATTTGAATTGATTTGAAATCATCAATAGATGTTTGATATTTTGTAGGAATTTGCAAGAATAACGGAAAGATCCCCACTGAATCCAATAATCAACAACATGATATGAACTCTTCCAGTGAAGGGTCCTATGAAGGCAAAATCTAAAGAGATCAAGAACAAAGAATGCCGAAGCATAGAGAATAAAGAATTTTCCCCTGGTGGACTAGAAGAAATCAAGAATAGAATGAATAATACTCAAAAGAGGGGCATGAAACCCAACGAATGCAAAGTCTAGATAGATAAAATAAGAATGAAGAAAGCCAAAGGCAGGAAGAATGAAAAGTCTAAAGATCGCAAAGTAGTGCATAATAGACGTTTTCCCAATGGGCATGCATAGGAAGAAACCTTAGGAAGTAGTGTTCTTAAGAGTGTTTTAAGCTCTTATAATAGGCATAAGCCCTAAGAAGAGGCACACGGAAGAGTGTTAAAAACCCTAAGAAGTAGTTGCATTTAAGAGTATTTTAAGCCCTTAAAAAAGGCATAAGCCCTAGGAAAAAGTGCACTAATTTTTATTTTTATTTGTGAATGCTTAGAATCATGTTTAGAATTTTATTTTATTTGTGAATACTTAGAATCATGCTTAGAAGCACAAGTTTAGAATCATGCTATGAAAACTTATGATTTTTCAAGCATGATAAGAAATAGCATAGAATAGGCAAGAATTGCTTTGATTGATTGAAATGCCATATTGATTGTTTGAATTGGGCTAGAACAGCCATGTTTGATATTGATTGATTGTATTATGCTAGAAATATCATGTTTAGGCTAGAAACGCCATGATCCACTATGATTACTATGAAAAGGCTACAATTGCCATGCTTAGGATAGAATTACCATGATAAGAAACATCAAAATCTAGGTAGAAGTGCCATAATTCTATATTATGGCTTTGTGTTAAATTTTAATTGATTGATTGATTTTATTTTAAATAACTGCCATGTTTAGAACTATAATTGAATAATTATGATTCTATGATTCCATGAAGTGGTGGTGGACTCACATTGACAGTGAGTGACCATCACTTAGAATGAATGATTAAACAAATGTATGAACATAAATGAATGCTATGAATGGTATGAATGTGATATTTTGAAGAGCCTTACTTTATTTATTTGTTGAAAAGCAAATTCATGTAATCCTATCCCCTATCCCCCATGTTTGAAAGGAAATGTAATTCTATTCTCCTTCATCTTTCTTTGTATGAATATACAACTACTTTGATTGAATATTACCTTACATTCTTAAAGAAGATAAAATTATAAATGTGCACATAAAAAAAACCACTTAAGCGGACTGTATTATTTTTATTTGGTATATCCTAGTGGAGATCCGATTTTGATTTGGGCAAGATGAATGAATTGTACCTAACTTCCTGAGCCCATCTCTGAAAGGATGAGGGTAGTTTAGATCGTGAAGTAAGGTATCAGATTGCCTCCATTCATTCCCAATTGAATAATTGGGTGGCAACTCCATTCTTCAGACATGCCCATGACTCGTTTGTGTTCCCTTAAGTCTCAAAAGAGGCTTTAACACAGTGTCGTGATTGCAAACGCTCTGACGGGATGAAAGCCCCGTTCACAGCTGCCCTAATCATCCTCCTCATTAAATCAAGATAAACTTTTTCAAGTTTGACATTTCAATCACCATTACTTTCCAATGGTAGCTGCCACCAACTTTCAAAAATTGAATATATTATCAAAAATACGCAAAGCATTAACTAAGATTTTTCAAACTTAAATTAATATATGTGTTAGAAATGTAAATATACCTAGGTTGTATCGAAGGAAAACAAACTTTCTATCTTCAAAACTTGTTAGCTTTGAGGCTTGTGAGTCAACCATTTTAGCACACATATCCTTATCTTCAAGCTTGCTTGGTAGAATTGTTGTTAGGTAGATAAAGCCAAACTATTGTGTAGCTAAACCTTCTTCCATTTTCTCATAAAGATAACTATAATATCAAATACAATTAGTTCACCAAAAATTCAAGAATGAAGCTCTTAAATTTCACATATAAATAAAAATTTTTCCAAATTTAATAGTAAGAGGTTACTAATTCAAACCTCATATAAATGGAGATACAATTTTGCGATAGCTCGTTGTAGTCAATCATGCAAGAAAAATCATTATGAGACAAATATGTAGAAACAGGGTACCCAAATAATCCAACATCAAAGTCAATCTCAATAAGTTTTCCCTTATCTAACATAAGGTTCAGTAATTCTTCTAACATCAATATCATTTTAGGTTTTTTGATCTACCTCTTGTCTTTTTCTTTATCCCTTTATAGTGCTTTCACCTCTTGTTTGACTTTCCTTTTCTTGGGGCTTGCATCAACACAAACCTATGTTATGCCACTACATAAATGTTAGTAGAATTTAACTGTCATTCCACATGTTCCCCTATTGCATCATATATGTTCACTGGCAGATCGCTATTTAACTATATATGCAGTAATGCAACTCGATCCAAACATAACTGAATGCTCACTAACATGTTTGGCTTTCCCTCCATCATTATTTTTCCAGTAGCCAATATTACCCCATTTGTTTACAATTTCAAATTACACCATCTTTGTTGAAACATATTAGAAAACAATATATGATTTTCTATCACTAAGAAAAAAAAAGACAACAAATTGATTAACAAATTATAATGTTAAACTTCAAATATCCTCTTACCTTTGTACTTTAAGGTAGTGGGCTTTGCTCATTGAAACTTTTCTCTTCATCTTCCAATTTCATGGCCTTC
Organism: Boswellia sacra; assembly: GCA_013180625.2. Lineage (NCBI taxonomy): Eukaryota > Viridiplantae > Streptophyta > Magnoliopsida > Sapindales > Burseraceae > Boswellia > Boswellia sacra. The sequence goes on along the minus strand of SNVD02013521.1, from coordinate 18,493 downwards.
TTGGATTTGCTACTGCTACTTGCATATCTTGCTTCACTAAGTACCTTCTCAACTATAACCACCTCCTTAGTTGATGGGGTTTTGAGAATTTCTGCTGATTTGTCGCCCTTTAAATTATTCCCATTGATGTCACTTGTGTTACTAGACCCTCCTAAGTTAACGCTCACTACTTGGCTCTCAAGCATAGCTATTTTTCAATCTCTTTCCTCAATTTGTTTTTTCAAGTCATCCATAATTTTGTCCTTCTCATAGCTCCTTGGAAGTCTTTTAAAATAGGATGAAGGTGTCAAATATTTGCCCACCCCCCCTCACACGACTGCTAGCTTGCCTTTCTCCAATGCTCGGTGAAGAATATCCTTGCCATTCGAGGTGTCTATGACACCCGACTATGATTATGCCTTCAAAGCATCCTATAACAAAACAGAAATTGCATTATAGTTAAAAAATTTATTATAAGGAAATAGTAATGAATATAAGAATATAGAGTAAGCCATACAACTTTGAAAGTACTCACAATCTTGGAAACTATAGGAACCACATTTGGATGGAACTGACCATCCTTCTTCCTTTTTCTAGCTCGTACCCATAGATCAACTCGATCAATGGGTGAAGTCCAATCTCTAGATTTAGTACACTACACAGAAATGATAAGTTAGCTTAGTTATTTGGAAGCATAAATCCACATCAACTAAGAAACACCATAAGCACTCAAATTAGTTTCCTAGAACCACATTACCATTTCTTCTTCCAACTTTGCATAACCAGATTGGCTAGTACAATGGTCATATTCATTCATATGCTTCCTTTCACTTTGTTTTGCGTGATATTCCCTTCAATTATCATAAACACTGACATATCATAATCATAATTAAACTAAAAGGAAATATGGATAATCATATAGAATTAGAAAAAGCTACATGTTCAAATGGAATCAAATAGTACTCATATATGCCAAAAACATGCAGACAAAATTGCAATCATTAAAACTGTGCATTTAGTTTAGATTTCTTTGGCAATATAATGAAAACAGATTATTTGAAAGCTGTGACTACCTTAAATTCATCAGTGATATGCCAAGCAACGAATTCATCCCAATCCTTTTGTGGAATAGAACCCCGGTACGCCTCTAGCGGGTATTTTCTCTTTTTAAACTCATCCTTTAAAGGCAAAATGAATTTAGTATTCGACCAATACTTGAATGATTTCCATGCTTGACCAGCTTGTTTCAAGAAATAATCCTTCCATTGTACATGAATGTCAAATTTGCTCTACACAAATTATATTAACATATCAATAGAAAACAATAACAAAATAATACAAAATTAATTATAAACATGTACTAAGATTAATAAATACCTAGATTTCTTCCCAAATGGCATTTTGATTCTTGCTATCCACGTCTTTCCAACTTTTATATGTAATAGGCACTGACCCACATGTAAGCACACTAATAGTATTGATAAGGTCATCTGCGTTGGGCCCAATTGGCCTATCGTTGTTGGTAGTAATAATCTGTAGCTTTACACCTTGATTTATTTATTTTGTTTCTCTTCATTCCTTTGCATATGCCTCTTTTTTGCGTGTTTTTGATGCCTCATTAATCTTGCCATTAGGATCATCCCATTGTCCTAAAAAGAAAGAAGAAGAATATTAATCTATCATACACAAGGAAAATCAATACACTTACTTATCACAAAGACATTGAACACAAAATTCATAAACAAGTAATATGCTACATTTTATCACAAACATTAAACCTTTTGGAAGATACACTATGCCCTTAACTATTGTTATTTGAAGCTATTGTTGTCAATCCAAATGCCCTCTAAATCATCTCGAATACAACCACTCTCATCATCCGCAAATAAATCAATTGATTCTACGGGAGGTAAAGCATTTGTGAATGGATGTTGTTCAACCAATGAAGGAATTTCATCCCGACTTAAATCTATTTTGTAAGATTTATCGGAAGTGAATTGCACAATAGACCATCTTTCATTACTTTGGTCTGTTACATAAAAAACTTGCTTCACTTGTGAGGCAAGAACAAAGGAATCTGATTTGTGGCTGATTCGAGTTAGATCTACCAATGTCAACTCGAATTCATCTATTCTAACACCTTCGTTGTTTTCAACCCAATCACACTTAAACACAGGGAAAGTAAACAAGTGATAGTCCAACTGTCATATCTTATTAATTACATTATAGAAAGTAAGAGCTCCAACAACCGAATTTTTGTCTTTCACACTTGAAATCTACATTGTTTCTGCCACAATCCTAACTCCATAATTTTGATGGACTTTATTTTCGCCATGCTCTCTTGTGTGGTAGTGACAATTGTTGGTTATATAATTGGAGTAGCTTGTTACATAAGGACAAGGGCCTTCAGCTAACCATTCCAAAGTGGAAGAGAAATGCTTATTACTATTGATGGCATTCCTTACCGAGTAAACAAATGGAAAATCAACAATTAGATATCAAATGGAGATAGTTGTAACTTAAAACACCACTTTATAAAGCAATGTATGAAGACAATATGTACCTCGGATTTGAACCATGAGATGAAGGTACGATTATGTCCACCTTGTAGCCACCTTGCATTTTTCACTTGCTTGGGAAACAAGTCTCGAACCCTTTCTTATGAATTCTTGCAAAACAAATAGAACATTGGTTAGTATTCAATAGGAAAAAAAAAGGAATTAAGGTATAACTAATTTAATAAATAAAATTAGACACTTACTCAATGTAAGGTTGAACTTCATCCATGTTTTGTGAGATATAAAGGTGTTCTTGTGCCCATTCTTCTAAAGAAATAGAAATGACTCAACCTCCAAGTAATGGACCTTCAACTTCATTAGGTTCATTAACACCACCAACATACTTTGAGCAAAAATCAATTGCTTCTGTTGTAATGTAACACTTCACAATACAACCTTCTAGCCGGTTTCTATTTCGGACATACCCTTTAAGAATTTTCATGTATCTCTCAAAAGGATACATCCATCTAAGATAGGCAGGCTCACATAACCTAACGTCTCTAACAAGATGTACTATTAAGTGCACTATAATTTCGAAAAATGAAGGAGGAAAGTATTTATCAAGCAAACATAAGGTAATGACAAACATGCTTAGGCAACACTGCTCTGATAGCTAATGATAGTAATTGTTGCATCAAAGCATGACAATCATGGACTTAAGACCTGCAAGCTTTAACTCATCTATGGTTACAAGGTTCTTAAAGTTGGAACAGTATCCAAAAGGAACTCTTAGGTCATGTAAAGTTTGACAACACTTTTTCTCCTTCTTACTTAGTGTGTAACAAGCGAGAGACAAATATGTTCGACTATTTTTGTGGGATGGTTATAACTCTTTCTTTAAGCCCATTTCCAGTAGATCTAATCTAGAGTTAAGATTATCTTTTGTTTTCCAAGGAATATTAAGTAATGTGCCATAAATGCACTCACAGACATTTTTTTCAATGTGCATAACATCTAGATTGTGTCAAACATACAAATGTTTCCCATATGGGAAACTAAAGAAAATTGATTTTTTCTTAAAACAAAATTTTGCATCAAGATCAATTTTCTTCCTTTTTTGATCCTTACTCTTTCCTCATGTGCTTTGAAAACTTTCAAGTTTTTCAAGGATATCCTCCTCACTAAGTGGTTGTGGAGGGAGACCAATTTCTTGGTGTCCATTGAATGCCTTTTTTTAATTTCTAAATGGATGCTTTAAGGGGAGGAATCGTCTGTGGCACGTATAGATGTTTTTCTTGCCATGTTTTAACCTACATGAAGATGTTTCTTCCCCACATATTGGACTACTGTAATACCCTTACATTGAGCGCCCAGAAAGGTTGTCATATGCTGGAAAGTCATTCATTGTCTATAATAACATAGCTCTCATGTTAAAAGTTTCATTTCTATAAGAATCATACACCTCAACACCTTCTTCCCATAAAGGTTTCAAGTCATCTATCAAGGGTGCCAAATAAACATCAATGTCAATGTGCCAAGTTGTTTTGGTCCCAAAATTAGAAGAGATAACATAATAAATCTCTTCTTCAAGCACAACCAGGGAGGAAGATTATATGTAATTTTCAGCACGGGCCAACAACTATAAGCACTAATTAGGTTACTATATGGATTTATCCCGTTACTATATGGATTTATCCCATCAGCTAAAATACCTAATTGGAGATTTCTACTTTCAGTGCTGAATGCAGGCCACATACGGTCAACTAATGTCCAAGAGGGAGTGTCAACAGGGTGCCTAAGTTTGCCATCTATGAGTTTACCATTGGCATGCCAAGTTAGGTTTTTTCACAATCTCAGGTGATTGAAATAACTTTCTAAACCTTAGAATGGGTGGGAAATACCATAAGACTTTGGTGGGAATGGCCTTTTTAGCTTTGGAGGTTTTAGAAGTTTTCTTCCATCTTGACAACCCACAAGTTGGACAAGAACTTAAAGATTCATACTCTTTCCTATATAAAATGCAATCATTAGGACATGCATGAATTTTTTTCATATGATAAACCCAATTAAACCATTGTTTTCTTCGCTTAATACATGGATGAAGGCATTACATTGTATGGTGGCAATATTTCTGATATGAGTTTAACTAATTCGGAGAAACTATTATCCAACCAACCATATGTTCCTTTAATTTTATAAAGTTTCATAAGGGCAAACAACTTTGTTTCAGATGTGCATCCTGGTTATAAGGGCTTATCAACATCTTCAAGTAATTTTTCAAAGATTTCGAATGATTTTCACAATATTCGTGTTGACCCAGGTATGGCAACCCAAGAGGGGGGGTGAATTGGGTTTTTATTTATCAAAACGGATTTGTAAAACTTTTCTTGAAAGATCAAAATTAGTTTACTCTTTCTTTGAGAATGAAGGTGAAGAAGATGAAATTAGAAGTTATCAAATATGTAATTAAGAGAATAATAATAATGAACAATCACAAGTGCAAGTAAATGTAAAGAGTATAAGGATAGAGAGAGTGCAAACTCGATGTACGTGGTTCGGCAAACCTTGCCTACGTCCACGGGCTCTTAGCTCCACGAGCTAAGCTTTCCACTAAGTTGTAGAAATCTTTACAACTTGCTTGATGAACAACCTCACCAAGACTTTTTCTTCTAACTCTTGATAACACCACACCAAGAGTTCTTCTTGATGAACAACCTCACCAAGGCAACTTCTTCAACTCTTGATAACACCACACCAAGAGTTCTTCTTGATGAACAACCTCACCAAGGCAACTTCTTCAACTCTTGATAACACCACACCAAGAGTTCTTCTTGATGAACAACCTCACCAAGGAAAGAGTTCTCTCAAGGATAACTTTTATCCCTTACAAGAAGATCTCACTCTCACCACAATACAAGAACAAAGTAAATTTTTATAATAAAAGTACAACTCTCCTCAAATAGTAGATAAATAATATAAAACTCTCTAGACTTGATATATCTCTTGTTTTTTTTTTTTGCTTGATAAAATGCTTCTCTTGCTCTTGCTGAATGCATGGAAGAAGGGCTCCTTTTATAGGCAAATAGGATGAACTTAATCAAGTGAAGACACCATCTCCAAATTTTCTGCCCACCATAAAAACTGTAATTTTGTCTGCCATTTTTGTCAACGTTATGTTTGAAATTTGAAACTATGAAAAACATAAAAGATCTGCACATTTGAATAAGCTTTCCAACTCATCAAGAATCAAGTCATTTGGATATCTGTAGCTCAAGATATGGCCAAAACACCATTCGGTGCTCATGTGACTTGATTTTTCTTCCTTGTGTCAGTCCACCAATTGAATGATAATTCTGTCAGCATTCCGTTTGAAATTTGAATTTTTTTAAAACATAAAAGATCTTCATATTTGAATAATATTTCCAAAACATTAAGATTCAAAGAATTTGGATATCTCTATCTTAATATATGGCCAAAAAACCATTCGGTGCTCATGTGAGTTGATTTTTCTTCTCTGTGTCAGTCCACCGAATTGCATGTCAATTATGTCAGCCTTCCATTTGAAATTTGAATTTCTTCAAAACATATGAAATATGTGTCATTAAGTCCTCTTTCTAATTCCATAAGAATCAAGTCATTTTGATTTTTCTAGCTCAAGATATGTCCAAAAGAATATTTGGTACTCATGTCAGCTGCTTCTATTTGTCTTTCAAATTGCATGATGATTTGGACAACTTTACACTTGAAATTTAAATTTCTTTAAAACATATGAAATGTTATAAATTGAGTAATCTTTCCAAATTCTCAAGAATCACATCATTTGGACATCTGTAGAGAAATATATGACTAATTGATTGAATATTGTTCATGTGTCACATTCCTTGAATCAAACCTTGTTCTTAAACTTTGGTGCCTTTAACATGTAGTCTTCTCCTTAGCTTCAACACTTCATTTCAATAAGCCTCTTCTTGATTTTACAAATATTTCATTAAATCTTATTCTTGCACATAAATAAACATATTAGTAACACCTTATGAATCAATGTGTATTGTTATCATCAAAATTATTATGTAGCCTTAAGGCTAACAATTCGAATGCATCATTAACCATATCTATACCATCATCTATGGGAAAAGAGCATTCACCAAATGATGAGTTAAAGTTACTAGGCTCCATACTTGGTTTTGATTCCCCATGCCAAATCCAAGTTTTGTAGTTTGTGTCAAACCCATTTGAGAATCAATGATGACGTACTTCTGTTTGAGAATAAAAAGCCAAGCAGCGACAAGCATTGCATGGCACCTCATGAAGTTTGGGTTAATTGTGTGGGTAGAGGCAAAATCTAAGGATTTCCTAACCTCAATGTCATACTCAACAGCTAACCTATACTTTCACATCCAAGATTTGTCCATTCCTTGCATTGATGAAACACCTGTTAAAGCAATTAAGCTAAGAGTGTTGGTAAGGATAAATTATGTAATTGTTAAACAAAAGCTAGTTCTTTTTTAGGATTTTTGTCTAAATTTTGCTTGCTGGATTGCCAAGTTTTGTTTCTTGAATTTTATTATATCTTAAATTACATTGTTAAAAGTGGGTTGGTGTTTAATGTAGACACAAAACTTAGATTAATGTTTTGTACAAGGAGAATTGATTTGCGTTATATATTATGGGTGAAATAATATCCACTAGAATCTAAAACAAATTCTACATGCAATAATCAAAGCAACACATATATCTATGCATAAAGATATTTAATAATACAACTTTGATCATTGTAAGCATGTATTGCATAATTACTTCACTACTCATCCTATAACAAGATTACTATATGCAAAAACCATAACATGAATCCATACAAACAATATCAATACCCTAAAAAAAGATTCACTTTCCAAAAAATATGTATTCATATTTAGTGTTAACTTCATGGAAAATTTCAAACATAATTGATCATTGTAAGCAATAACTTCAAAAAGAAAAATGCCTAGTGATGCTATTTTATGATTGTTTAATTCTCTAGCACTTGATGATTATCTTGAAACACAGATTCAACAATCTATGAAGCTAGTTTGATATAAGTCTAACAGCAATTTTCTGTGAAAAATTATTGTAGCGCAAGTTGTTTGATTATTTACAAGTCCAAAATATCCTCAATTAGATAATAACGATTTAGAAATATAGGAAGCCAATTTACAAAATTTAATAACAGTGCATAATATCTATTTTGCTTTGTTTCTAGTATTTTTACTTCTTACATTTTGTCCTTGGGTGCACAAGCTGAATTCCTACTAATTTACATATGCTCATTTTTACTAATGCTCTTACCATTTCTAAGAAGTTGTGTCCATATTTCTAAATCAAGCAAGCATAAAAAGTATAAATTGAAGAAACTTATGCAACTATAAGAGCCAATCCTTCAAATTATACTTTGTACATCTATAGGCTGCATATCAACTTATGGACAATGATGCGTTCGAAACTAGCAAGTATACTAGTCGCACAAGTAATAAAGTGATAAGTAGATATCGTTCCCACGAGGATTGATTCTAATTGAATTTATTATTTCCAGCAACAATAAACTAAACAGGGGGGATTTTTGTGAATGATTTACTAAATGAAATAAGAATGCAAGTAAAGAATAACAAAACAGAAAGTAAATTTGAATGAAAAATCAATGGGAGACACTTGGTTAAGAGTTCATTATCTGCTACAAGATATGAATTTGTGAATTAACATAGAATTGTAATCCAATTATGCATTGAAGTTATCAACCGAGATAACAACAAGCTCTGTTATCCCAATCTTTCCTTACTTTGTTGTTAAATAAAACAAGCTCTTTATTTAATCTCTATCCATTAAACAACCTAGAACAAGCTCTCTGAGTTTAATTCAATGGAAGCATTACGATGAGAAAGATAGGTTGATCTAAGCAATAATCACACAAGTTCGGATTATTTAACCTAGGTTGTATTTTCCAATTGCAATCTCTGATCACAATTTTGCTACTAATGATTGGAAATTCATGACAATTACGGATCAAGATTTCTAATCTAGCAATAGACAACAACCAGATTATATTCAGTTGGCCATTCCAAATACAATCAGTAAGCAATCATAAGCATTAGATATGGGAAAATACAAGCAACTTCAATTAGAGAATTGGATAACAATTTCTTACACAATCAACTCACAAAATCCATATCAAGGGCTTTGAAATCACCATCAACCAATTCAGATTTAGTTACACATATTCAATCAGAATAACAAATACAATACAGAGAAATTTCCAGAATTGAAAAGGAAAGAAAGAACTTAGCAAATTTCTTTGAAAATCTTCTTTGTAGATGAATCTTCTTGGAATTGTAGTTCCTCCTCTTTCAAAATCTTCTTTCTCCTTCAAGAACTCCAAGGGATGAGAGAAATCCAGAAATGCAGCCTCCTCCACTTTTTCCCCTCTTCAAGTTATGAAAATAAAACCCTAAAATGTGTTTAAATACTCTGCTACAGTAACTTGCTACAGTGCCCCGTATTTAATAACATGCTACAGTGATATATGGAATTACAAATATACACTTCTCATACCATTTTTATCACAACTTTCGGTACACTACATAAATTTGTGAACCGTAAATTTCTCCAGAAAATAGACTTCGAGAGCTTTTTCATGGATATAGCATGTTATCTGGTTTAATTGTATATCGATACAATCAACTCCAAGAAATTTGTTGACTATCAGGTGAAAATGAAGGGTTTTTACTCTAATTTTGTGCAAGTTTGCTGCAAACTCCTACAACACAAAACGGCACAAACAAAACAATAAAAATATCCAAGGGAATATATCAAAGAAACATGGACGAATTTATATAAAAGTAATACATAAATAGACACCTATCAAATTCCCCCACACTTAGACTTTGCTAGTCCTCGAGCAACTAAAATGATACGAAACAAACTAAACCGAAACAGAATCAAAGAAAAATTAAAACACACAAATGCTTCAACTTGCAAATAGGCCTCAAAGATAGTACTTAATTATAACCCAAGGAAAACTTCAAAATAATGCACTTGATCAATAATTTTATCTCAAATATTAGTTTCGCTTCACTTCAATTCCTCAAGTGTGTGTGTGTAGAGCCATTCTCACCTAATCACTTGTAACCCGGATGGTTTATGCTAAAAATGAACCATACTAATATTGAAGGATGTGTGTATAATGAACTCATAGGCTTGCTTTGTCAAGCATCACTCTCCACTTAATGTAGACATGCACAACACCAAGATCAAGTAGGACTTTATTAAAGCTTGTAACGTTTGGCTTGGGTGAAGGTATGATAAAGGATAATAATTAGGCTCAAATCATACCCAAAACACATACAAAATCATTCAATATTATGCGGAGCTCAAGCCCATGACACAAAAAAATTCATTCTTATTCATCAAATGACTCTCCCAAACTTATTCAGAACACTCGAACTCTCTTTTTTTTTTCTTTTTTTTCTTTTGTCTTTTTTTTTTTGTAGAAAGCAAAAGAAACTACACCCCCACACTTTGTTGTTTCATTCTTTTTAAGAACGCCCAAGGGTATAGAACTCTTTTTTTCTTTTTTTTTTTAACTGCAATTCCACTCCCCCACACTTAAACAATACATTGTCCTCAATGTTTAAGTACGTTGAAGATAAGTACAAATTTTTTTTCTCTTTTTTTTTTTAACAAACATAATAAAACTCACTTGCATTGCTCATGACATAATCCAACCTCCTCTAACTTCCCAAAACCAGAACATAGCTCAAAATGTAATTGCGAATGATTTACATGCTCATAGGTAAGGGGTAAACTGTTTGGAACAATTCAATTAAGGTTAAGAAATCTTTTAGTGAGTTAACAAAGAAAAAGGTTTACAGAGGCTCAAAGGGGTAACTAGGGATCAATTTCAGTCAAGGTTGGCTATTAAGGCTCAAACGGTCCAAAGATGGCCTAAATCCTTTCTCCAATGTTGCACAGTCTAGGATTTCGCCTCGAGTGACCATCAAACAAGTTCTAGAATTCATTGAAATCTGAAGAAACATTTAAATTACATAAACGTTCTCTAAGTGAACAAATAACTCAGTGATAATAGCTCAGTGCTCAATGTTGCGCAAGGAATCAAAAGCAAAGCGAAAACCAATAAACATTTCAAGCACACAGATCCATGCATCATTTATCATTTCCAAGAGTTATTCTTAATTCAATCATTATCTTATCATCGACCCACAAAATGCAAGAAAAGTGGTACGTGGCGTTGTTACACCTGAGTCAAGATTGTATATTTCAACAATCCTTAGGACCCGTAGCCCACAGACTTAAGGTTTCTAGTCTATATACCTTTATTATGAAAGAAACACTTCAAACAACATGAAATAAACAAACTACAGATTTATTTCGAGAGAATGCGTTTGAAGGTAAAGAAACCCCATATTCTGCCATTCTCAGGTTTTTCCACAATTGTTTTTTTTTTAAATCAAAACTGATAAAGATAAAAACACATAACAACTCTAAATTACGCAAAACTAAACTCACTCATAAAATAACAAAGTTCAACAAGTCAGCAAACAAAAACAAGCTAGTTAGAATGGGTCTAAAAAGTTTAGAAGTTAGCCTCCTTATTCTAGCCATTATGGATTGAAGAGATCCAGAATGCGTTTCAAGAGAACTTGAACTTTTTAAGCCACCACTCTAAAAATCGAGATTAGAAAATATTACCTGAGACGAAAGAAATAACCTGAAAAAACTCAAAAGAAATGACATGAAAAATCTCAAATAAACACACTAAAAAGAAAGCAAACAAAAACGAAGCAAACCAGCAAATAGAGATTATAGATGGAGGGTTAAATCCAGTTGACGCCTTTTGTTGCCTTCTCCAAACCAATTTATTCGAGCCATTGTTGGATCAGGTGAATAGACGAATTCTTGTAGTTTGTCAATTAACTCTCCTGCAGTTGAAGCTGTAACCAGCATTTACCTTGCTGACGGTGAGATGAAATTTTTTTCTACAGCTTGATCAAGAAAGGACAACAAACCATCAAAAAAATTATTAACATTTAACAAACCAATGGGTTTCCGATGGATGTTTAGCTGTGCCCAAGAGGTGATTTGAAATATCTCCTCTAATGTACCATAACCACCCAGCAAAGCTATAAATGCATCGGACTTAACAACCATATGTGCAATACGCTCATGCATACTAGAGAACTGTAACTCTTCCCCGATTGTGTTGCCTACGATATCTCGTACAGCTAATGGTTTAGGGATAATGCCGAGAACTTTGCTCCCTCCTAGGGATGCAGCTGTTGACACACACCCATTAACCCAAGACTACCCCCTCCATAAATCAAATTAATACCCCTCGCAGCTAATGTCCTACCAAGATCAAGAGCTGCTTTGTTAAACTCTCCATCTTTACCAAATTGCGATCCGCAAAATACGCATATATTGCGGAATCGCTGAATTGGTGTTTTCTCCATTTCTACAAGTGCTCTAATCTTGTGTAAGACCCGTTAGATATTATGCTTTTCAATTGCAAGACAGGTTATGGAATGACATATGAAAATATGCAGAATGTATAGATACACCCATAAAACTCTCAAATTTTGACACATGGGGACATACTTTCGGTGGGGGTTGCTCGATGCAGATTTATCGCCCCAAGATTTGAAAAAATGAGATATGCTTTCGTCGAGGTTTGACAAAATCTACACACTTGTCTCCCACGTGAAGCATGGAAAATGGAGATACACTTTCGGTGGAGGTTGACAAAACCTCCACACTTGTCTCCCACGTGAAGCATAAAAAAATAGAGATACACTTTCGGTGGAGGTTGACAAAACCTCCACACTTGTCTCCCACGTGTACTTATGCCATAGGGTAGTCATATGGTTTGTCAAAAAGAAACTTGAAATTAAAACAAACAAAATCAACAAACAACAACAACACAAAAAAAACATTGATAATCAGATCAAACGAAACAAGAAAAAAAAATTCTACAACAACAACACACATTCAAATATACAAGTAGTTGTGATTGTGGCTCACATCTTCCTCTGGTTTTACGTCCAGTAACGGCTGAAACGCCTTCTATGAGTCGGGGATTTGCTTCCCATCAAGTTTTCTTATAAACTGGCAAACAGGGTCGTTTTTAGTCAGTTTCCCTAGACTATAACACTGCAATTCATCACGAAATTGTGTCCATAGATTAAGCAATTCACGCTGAACAAGTCCACAAGAATGTGACTCGAGAGTTAACAAAACATTATCCAATGACTCATTACTCAAACCATTCTTAATAAATGAAAGTTTATCTTCTCTATTCCTGGACGCAAAACCTAATGAACGACAAGTCTGGTTACAATTCCATCTAGCACATTTATAACATACTTGTAACCTTTTCGCTCTGCGCCTCTTGGCGTAGTAGCTCTTTCCTAGACCAGGCATGTATTTTGCGAGATTAATGTCCGGCTCACCAGACAATTTCACCTTGGCTTCGACAAGCCATCGGATATCAACAGGCACATTTAGGAGCATCAATGCCCAAAGTCTAGTCATCCGTACTTTATAAATTTTAAACACAGAATTTTTAGGAAGTGAAGGGAAATATTTACGAAGGTTCGATAGAAAGATATCAGCATCCATTGAAGAGAAGAAAAGGAGAGATATTACCAATAATGTGATTGAGTTTGTTCTTCTCCCAGATATGCACGTTTCAAACCTTCGAACAATGGCTTCAACTCCCGTTTGAATGTTTCCTCAAGCTGTTGCAGAACTGAACTCGAAGCATGGAATAATCAAATTAAACACAAGAAAATAAAAGAAAAGAAAAGAAAATAGAGACACATAAAAGAAATAAGAACACAAGAGCAAATAAAGTCAAAAACAAACAACAAAGCAAATGAGACAAATGGCAAAGAGAGATAAAACCTGATCAATTATAATAGCCCATTAGAGGAATCTCCTCGAGACACAAAAATCGATCATTATTACCTTATTTTATTTTTCTTTTCTTTTTTTTATTTATTTTGCAAAAACATTGGGTTGCCTCCCAATAAGCGCTTGGTTTAACGTCCTCAGCCTGACGTTATCTATCCTCACCCATCAAGATAAGTTGACTCGTAGAGAGGTACCTCATCGATGTCCTGCATCACTGAATTCTCATAGTAAGGCTTCAACCTGTGCCCATTCAACTTGAATACTTTATACGTTTTTAAGCTCTTGATTTCCACTGCACCATGGGGAAAAACATTAGTAATAACAAAAGGTCCAACCCATCGCGATCGTAATTTACCTGGAAATAACTTGAGGCGAGAATGAAATAAAAGAACTTTCTGTCCCACTTCAAACTTCTTCCTAGAGGTCATTTTATCATGAAATGCCTTAGTTCTCTCCTTGTAAATTCTGGAATTCTCAAAGGCATCATTTCTAAGTTCTTCCAATTCTTGCATGTTGAAGCTTCCCTTTTTTCTCCAGCAGCATCCATCTCCATGTTACAAATCTTTACTGCCCACCATGCTTTTATGTTCGAGCTCCACTGGAAGGCGGCTGGCTTACCGTAGACTGAACCTGTCTGAGACATACCAATAGGTGTCTTGTAAGTAGTCCCGTTTAATGCCCAAGTTTAGCTTCAATCGTAGGTCTGCCATCTTTTCGGTTCGGATTCACTGTTCTCTCGAGAATGGACTTGACTCTCGATTTGAAACTTCAACTTGACCCTTGTTTGTGGATTATGAGGGCAGTAGACACCTTGTCGTGATGTTGTAATTTCTTGCGCAAAAGGCTTCAATGTCTATTGCAGAAAGTGTGTCCCTATTCGCTTATCATGATCTTGGTGTTCCAAATCTGCGCAAAATGGTTAGATTTCCACAAAATCTACACACTTTAGAATCTTAGTCTCGTAGATTTTGGGGGGGGGGGGAGTCCACCCATTTAGAAACATAATCCACAGCAAGTATAATGTAAACATTACCAAAAGATGAAGGAAAAGGACCCATGAATCAATACCCCACACATCAAAAATCTCAACAACAAGTATAGGGGTTTGTGGCATTTGGTTTTTGGCACTTAAATTACCTGTCCTTTGACAACGGTCACAAGCTTTGCAAAATAGATATGCATCTTTGAATAATGATGGCCAGTAGAATCCACATCAAGAACTTTCAGGGCTGTTCTTTTTGGTCCGAAGTGACCGCCACATGCATAAGAATGACAGAAGGTCAAAATTGAATTAAATTCAGATTCAGAAACACACCTTCTTATCACTTGATCAGAACAATGCTTCCATAAGTATGGATCATCCCATATGTAATATTTGGCAATGTTTTTATTCTTGTCTCTTTGAGCTCGAGTCAAGTCATGTGGTAGCTTCTTGGTAACTAAGTAATTAACAATATCTGCATACCAAGGGGCTGCTACATGTAGAGACAGTAATTATTCATCCGAAAAACTTTCTTGTAATGGCAGTACATCCTCGTCATGGATAATGCGACTGAGATGGTCTGCAACTAAGTTTTCACTTCCCTTCTTATCTTTGATCTCCAAGTCAAATTCCTGTAAAAGGAGTATCCACCTGATAAGCTTGGTTTTGCATCTTTCTTTGTGAGCAAGTACCTCAAAGCTGCATGATCAGAATAAACGGTTACTTTAGTACCAATCAAATAAGATCGAAACTTTTCTAAAGCAAAAAAAACTGCTAGCAGCTCTTTCTCAGTGGTAGAATAATTAAGTTGAGCATCATTTAAAGTCCGAGATGCGTAATAAATGGCATGTGGAACTCTGCCAATTCTTTGACCCAAAACGGCACCCACAGCATAATCACTCGCATCACACATGATGTCGAATGGATGATTCCAATTTGGAGATTGGATTATTGGAGCTGAAGTCAAGAGTTCCTTCAGTTTCTCACATGCCTCTTTGCATTTCTCATCAAATTCAAAGGCCACATCATTCTGCAATAATATGCATAGAGGAAATGCTATCTTCGAGAAATCTTTGATGAATCGACGATAGAAACCTGCCCATGACAAGAAACGAACGAATATCCCGCACACTGTGGGAAGGGGGGTGTAGGGAAATATAAGATCTTTATCTTGGATTTATCAACCTCTATACCCCTAGCAGAAATAACATGTCCCAAAACTATACCCTGATCTACCATAAAATGACATTTTTCCCAATTCAGAACAAGGTTCATTTCCATACATCTTTGAAGTATAAGTGTAAGGTTATCAAGGCATATATCAAAAGAATCACCAAAAACACTAAAATCATCCATAAATACCTCAATGATGTTCTCAACATAATCAGAGAAAATACTTACCATACACCTTTGGAAAGTGGCAGGGGCATTGCAATTAAGACCCGAACGCGCCTATGCGCGATACGCAAATGTACCAAATGGGCATGTAAATGTAGTTTTCTCTTGATCTTCAGGGGCAATGACATTCTGATTATATCCTGAATAGCCATCAAGAAAACAATAATGAGAATGACCTGCTAATCTCGCCAGCATTTGATCACTGAATGGCAAAGGAAAGTGATCCTTGCGAGTTGCAGAATTGAGCTTTCGATAATCAATACAAACTCGCCATCCGGTTTGGATACGAGTGGGAACTAGCTCATTATTGTCATTCTTAACCACTGTAACACCAGATTTCTTCGGAACAACTTGGACTGGACTCACCCATTTGCTGTCCGAAATTGGATAAATCACACCCACATCTAACAATTTCAGGATGTCTTTCTTGACAACTTCCATCATTGGAGGATTCAACCTCCGCTGTGCTTCTCGAGTGGGCTTGGATCCTTCTTCTAATAAGATACGGTGCATGCATATGGCTGGGCTAATACCTTTGATGTCAGCAATTGTCCACCCAATGGCTGTTTTGTGATCTCGAAGCACTCGAATGAGTTTCTCTTCTTGTAATGGTGTAAGGCCCTTGGCTATTATGACTGGCAAAGTATCCTTCTCACCCAAGAATACATACTTCAAATGTTCTGGAAGAGGCTTAAGCTCCAAGGTAGGGGCTTTCATCACAGAAGGAAGAATTTTCTCATTAGATAAAGGCAATTCAATGTACGAAACATCATACCTGTTTGTGGTGATAGTTATAGTCTCATCCAAGCTTGCCACAGCTTCCTCCACTTCTTTAGACACATGTATCAACTTTCCTGGTTCATTGAAACTTTCTGTCCTTATGTGTTCACTAATGGCTACTTCCAATTCATCTTTGCGAGTTAATTCAAGAAATTGTTGTGCCAAAGAATCAATGACATCAACTGCAAAAACAGAATGCAAGTCAGTAGGGTATCTCATTGCCTCAAAATATTGAAGCGAATCACCTCGCCATCAAATTCCATGGTGAGAGTGCCATCATGAACATCAATCTTGGTTCGGGCAGTTTTCAAGAATTGCCTCCCTAAAATAATTAGGTTGTTGGATTTGGGAGACGTTTCATCCTCCTTTCCAGAAACATAAAAGTCTCGCTGGAAAAGAAAAACCAATTGAATTCACAGGCACAAAAGCACCTCTGCCACAAACTCACGTGCGGATATGCATTAGATACGTATCAGCAAGTTTGAATTTAACACTAACAGTTTCCGAAAGGGGTCCAAAGATTCAAGGAAAGCAAAATTAGAACTAGGAATGACATTAATTGATGCTCTAAATCTAACATTGAGCTTCTTTCAAACATCTTGGTAATTGCCAAGGGCATGGAATGAGTGAACGATACCTGCGTATCTTTTGATTTCGCTAGGAATTTTTTCTTTGCCAATACAGCTTGATAAACATTTTCACCCCCCACTTACCTTCTCATTTCCTTTCAACTTCCTCTTGTTGGTGCATAACTCTTTGAGAAATTTTGCATAACGAGGCACTTGCTTGATAGCATCCAGAAGTGGTTTGTTTACCTCGATCTTGCGAAAAGTTTCCAGGATTTCTTGTTCTTGTTCCTCCTTCTTTGATTTTGCACATCTGCTGGGAAAAGGTGGAGGGGTAACATATGAATGAATGGAAAGTTTTAGGATTTACCTTAGAAGTGGATGTTTTGTTCATGGTGGGGAAGTGGTGTCTTCCCCTTATCAGCTTGGATTATTTTGGTGGAAATCTTTAATTGCTTTCCACTTTCAAAGTTACAGCACTAGCATTTTCTCTTGGATTGATCACTGGCTGAGATGGCACTTTTCCTGAGCTTTGACTCTCAAATTTGCTCATGTTAGTGGCCAATTGTCCTATTTGGCTTTCCAGGGTTTGGATACTTGCCCTAGTTTCCTGCTGAAATTGCATTGTGTTAGTGGCAAGTGCTTTAACAATCTCCTCGAGAGACGTACCTGAATTTTGTGGAGCTGGTTGCGGTGCTGGTTGTGGTGTTGGTGGTGGTTGTGCTTGAAATGGTTGCTGCACCCTTGGTTGATTGAAAACTGGTGGTCGATTTGGTATGGCATTTGGGACAATTGGTTGACGATTCGCATATCTTAAATTAGGGTGATCTCTCCATCCAGCATTGTATTATTGGAGAAAGGGGTCATACTTTTGCCTTGGTTGTCCTGGAAATCCACCGATAGCCATTGGCCTGGTTTGTTTCACTTCTTGCCAAAGTTGGACACACTGTCGGTTGGAATTGATCCAGCGAGAAAAATTACCTCCACATTGCATAAGATTGACTGCATATGTTTCCTACAGCCATTTTTGTTTACAAGGAGAGGTAAGTTCACAAAGTTGTTGTTCAATGTTTGAAGTACTTACCTCATTTACTCTTTTTTGGTAGTTGTGGCTCAAATTGACTGCTGAATTGTTGGGAGTTCGCTGCCATGTCACTAATCAAACGTCTTGCAACGTTCGGTGTTTTATTAACTAGTGCTCCACCACTAGCAGCATCAATGATACTCCCTTCCATGGGTAGGAGACCCTCATAGAAATATTGAATTAGGAGTCCATCACTAATTTGGTGGTTTGGACAGCTAGCACATAACCCTTTAAATCTCTCCCAATA